>KQ962726.1:362749-376355 GCA_001563735.1 Leucoagaricus sp. SymC.cos
TCTTCAGTCTGATAATTGAGTTAATCTTGCCATTCGAGTTATCTCCTCCAGTCTCCGACTATCCTCCATCTCTGCTTCCTCCTATCTCCGAAATCCGGACCTGCAGCAGCAGAACGGCGCAACACATAAGTTGAAGCCGAAGGTCCACTTCCCTCACTCCGATAGTCGCCCATCCCGTCCATCGTTGCCCAGCACGTAACATCGAAAAGCTTTAGGAAGGTGATAGGATGGTTTATTTGGTTTGGGAATAACAACCGAAACCGATTCTTTGAAGTGAGGTGGCCAATAACTGACAGATAGGTATGCATTGGCTAGCTTGGTGAGGAAAGGGGGGATGCAATCGTCAACAGATAAAAGCATTTTGAGGTGTGTCCAGGATACATGATCAAGTCCAGGAGTTGATGTGTTAGAGCAACTTTTGAGGGCTTTGGTAAGTTCTAAAGGAGAGAACAGAACCCATTTTCTCTTAGGGATATCATGTAAATCATCAAGTATGTGGGCGTCAACAGGTCTATTAGACGCTGAGTTATAAGTTTGATTGAATGCTTGCCAGAGAGAATCAAGTGAGTGGCAAGGTTCGTTGTTGTGAATGATAGCTTGAGCCAGTGGTAGCTTGTGCTCTTTGATCCAGGGCATAAGGTCCCAAGGTCATTTGTTGTCTTCAGCAATTTCTTCAATTTTCGCATCAAAGAATTTTCTTTTAGCCATATGTACGGCTTTCCAGAAAACGCGCCAGTTGTCCTTGGTGCAATCATCACGGTATTGATGTAATGACTCTTTACACTCATCATTCCACCATGGCTTAGAGCACATAGTAATGAAACTTGTAGTGGCGTGTTTATCCCATAGCACACTAATGAGGTCAGCAATCTGCACTGAAGCACTTAGGATGTGCACTTCAGTCGAAAGATCAGCTGACAGAAGCACTGAAAGCCCTACTGCCAACTTGTTAACGAAGTTACATTCTTCATCAGAACCTCATTTTAGACCTTTCCTCTGAATAGGAATGAATTTGGGGGAGACAGGAATAGTGATTGCAAGCAGAGCATGATTGGATTGTAATTGGAGCTCAGGGAGTATATAGTGACCATTGACATTGACTTCATTGGCAACAAAAATAAGATCGATCATAGTGTTATTTTTGGATGGATCGGTGGAGTATTGAGTGAGTATATCAAGAATTGGGATGGAATGATCCAGACCAAGATCAGTCATGATATCCACGAGGCAGCTAGCGTGTTTGGAGTGTGTGTTGCAATTAGTGTCCCACTCTTTAGATCATATGTTGAAGTCTCTGCTGACATAAAACAGTGAGGGTAGTAAGTTAACACATTTTTGGAGGTGATCCAAAGTGAGGTGTTTGTCGTCAGAGTACACATTCATTAAATGATGAACATGTTGATTATGGGACAGGGAAAGGATAAGGATGTCGCGGTTGAGGTCAGTGTATGAGTTGATGAGAGAAGGTTGTAAGTATGACAAACATTTATGGATGTATGCCATAATCCGAGGTTTAACAGGGGTGGGAAGGGAGGGAGTGAGATAGATCCAGTCAGGATGAATCAGTGCTCCTATGACATGTTTGCCTAGAATGGAGTCAGTAGAAACAGTATTTCTAACTATATTCCAGGTGGGTTCTTGAAAGAAAATAATGTCAAAGTTATCAACTAGAGTGACTAGAGAAGTTTCCATGATGGCATAATTACGATTGATGTTGAAAGAGAAGATATGAAATGAATCAAGGTTTAAACTCTTCATGGAGAAATGTTGGACCCTCATCAGTCCTGTGGTGAAAAGGTAGCCTGTTTGCACTGGATAGCGACTTCAATGCATTGAGCCCTTTGGGCTTTGGTTTCCTGAGCTTTATTATCATGCCAGGTATGGTTAAAGTGGTTGTGCCAATATGGGCATTGCCTATCGTTGGCTAAGTGATCATCTTTGCAATTTAGGCATTTGAATTCATGAGAACAGGGCATCCCTTCCTCAGTAGCCTCACAAGGAGGTTTCACTTTAGGGTTTGCTTGGCAGCACCAGGCTGCATTACGATGGTTTTCAGTCTTGTGAGGACTGCTGCATTTAGCACACTTCCATCCTTGAGATTGGCACTTAGCAGTAATATGTCCCCATTTCCAGCAATTCTGGCATTGGGAAACTCCAGGGTACATGTTACATGCCCAAATAACAGCGACATCTTTATCAAAATTAAAGGAACGATTAGTGAGGAGTTTGGCATTGGTCCTGTTTTGTGAGTCCCAAATATCAAACTAGATAATAGCCATGTCAGAGTGCAGTGTGGCTCTCATGACACAGGGTGGAGAAGCAAGTGTGATACATTCAAAAAGTGGATTGTGGTTCATGACATATAAAACATCATCAGGTGTGAGATGGTTGGAACCATTGTTGTGTCAATCAGTTGGCATATAAAAGTTTACCCCAATGATCTTGAGGTATGACTTGGACATAGGAGCCCTAGGGATAGGGACTTTGTCTTTGTTGCATTGAATAGCTTTAGAAAGCCATTCATGTATAATATCACGTTCACCAGGTGTGGGAACAAGATTAGTGGAAAAAATGAGACCAAACACAGTGCCAGAACGTCCTTCAGACATGGCAAGAATGCAAAGTTTTGAATGTTGATTGATGAGACCACAATTAACAGTCTCAAGGATATGATGGTGACGTTGTAAACAGTCAATGGTCACAGTTTCAGAATAAGGGACGAGAACTTGTTTTCGGATGGGTCCTTGTGTAGTTGATTTGATGACAAACTTCTTTTTCTGAGGAATAGAAGTGTTGTTGGTGTTTCCACTGCTGGCATTTCCAACAGTGGCTTGATGCATGGCAGCAATACGATCAGCTGGGAGTTTGTCACCATAAATGTGGCCTACCTTCAGCTGATTTTGTCTCCAACATTGCAGGTAGTCACAAAGCCAAAGAGGATGCGTTAACTAGGAGGAGTAAGTTCATATAACATACATATATGTGCGATGGGCTTACCTTATGATTACACTAAGCATGGATGACTATCGCACCTAGTCAAAAAGGGCAGCACCCTCAAACTCGGAGGCAGCACCAGAAAAGCCCTCTAAAAAGAGTAATCAGTATTCTTCCTACATGCAATGAGGTAGCCATGACCCACCTTCCCTCCAGAGTGGAATGCCAATGGGACAAATGACCAGGATGTTGCTGGTCATGGTAAAGGCTCAAGCAAGCCTCATGGTAAGAACTCATTGGGTGCTAATCAGGGCGTTTGCCATTGATGCCATCACTGATGGTTCTCCCCTTGTAGGAGCACAACGTCCTCCACCTCCACCTCCACCAGCTTCAACTCCACCACCAGGCTCATCCTCTTGTTTGGTGGCTCCCAAAGCCACTGGCAAACTGCCTCTTCAGGCTCAACTGAGGAAGAGAGAGATGGTGCTCTAAGTGAAGAAAGCTTGGATGGATCTTCTGTCAAGGGTGAGCATCTGACTGCATTACTGCCATGTCATGACAACTCGCTATAAGGAAGTCAGGTGCACACAACTTGGTTGTCTCTTGAGTGGCTCATGGATCTGACCACTGGCATTTCATAACAGGAGCTATCAAAATCCTCTTTCCTTGCAGCTCAATGAGAGTGATCTGTTTGTTCTTTTTAGTATCATGCCATCTGCTTTGACTGCTTAGTTTTATACATGTCACTATCTGTTTTTAGTACCACTTTTTTTAGATGTATTCAGTCCTTGATTTATATGTTTCTAAGTCTAATCAAACCTCAATTTGTATCTTTACTGCCCCTGATGGATTCAGCATTGAGTGAGGACTTCATCATTTAGCAATTATTGAAGATTCTGTCAAAGGTTATTTACGTTAATCCAGATCAGATTGATGGCTGACAAGGGTGAATAAACAGCTAATAAACAGGACCCACCTGTGATTTCCCTTATTTTCCTGATTGTCCTGATTTGATGTATTGGTTACTTATAGTGACCTTATCCCTCCTGATTGGATCAAATAAGGAAAGACCATTTTTCCTGATAATGTGAGTCACAATTTGAAATCCTACCATCGAAAATATATCACACATTTCAAATAAGGTAACAATAGATACATGAGTGTTTCTTTGTATTTACAACTCTGTTAGTGGACGAAGTCTTCATCTTTGTAGTCACTGCAATTCTCCTTCATGGACTTTGAGAGATATGTAGGAATAGCATACCATCCTCTTAATACGTATTTATTGTTGTGTGGTCTCAGACAATGCATGTGCCAGATAGCATTGACTGGTGCAGGACTGGTGCATAGGTGGTGCAAGACTGGTGCAGAACTGGCACAAGACTGGTGCAGAACCAACACATGACTGGCCTTGGCTTTGTTCATAGTCCATGTTTACCACTCTCACAGAAGTTCAGTGTATTTCACTTGGGTGAGTTAATAATCTTAAATGCTTGTGAGCATCGAGTGCCTACATGAACTCATAACCCAGTTGCAGATGTCACAGACTGGCACATGACTGGCGCACAACTGGCACATGACTTCAAGTCAGTACACTTGCTATTTCATGTATTTCTTACATTTTTATGTCTGTAGTCTATTAATCTATGCTCATAAATGGCAATGCCACCTGGCTGACTATTTCAGTATGTCGATGTTGTTCACTGCGCCACCCTGCTGATAAGTGTGCACCATCAAAAATTGATATTTGTTTGCACCAATCACCTGTGCCAAAATGACCAGACCCCTTTCAGATTACACTCAAGATGGTGACCTGGCTTGAGGAATTTGACTTAAACCTGCCTTGAACCCACTTCAAGTCAACCTCAAGTCACTTTCCTTTTTCCTGATGACTAGCAAGCCCTATCATATCTCTTCTCTCTTCAAGTTTCTTCTGCAACTGTCAATATCATAAGTAATGAGTTTTTTCAATCCCTCACACTTTGCTATGCTTCATATTGCTTTCAACACTATTGTTCATACCATGAGTTCCAAGTCAATCTTTCTATGGAGGCAAGCTCATACACCCATCCTAGTCTGTTTGGTAAGCCAGATATATTGTTTCGCATTCATGATGTACTGACCTGCCCTCATGCAACTCCAGCTGTTGAGGTGGTGGCTTCATTTGGGTTGAATGACACAACATTTGGTTTCATATTGTTCATACCAGTGGATGAATAAGTCATTCATTTTCAGTGGCATAAGGGTGATTTCTCAATGACTTGAATTGGCATTCTGTCAGATGGTGAGTCACCTTTGAATATCTCAGCATGAGTCATTTCACCTGAAGATCTCATGATTTTACCGCTGATGCATAATGTCAACAGGTAACCTATCTGCTTTTGAATTTACAAAAAGCACAAGTGGGCATAAAGGAAACAACAATTAAAGACTGCAATATTTCAGCAATAGAGTTTCGTCATGTTGAATTAAGTAAATGCTCTATGTGCCTAACTCTATCTATTAATAGCACATATGCCAATAGTGGCATCCTACATTTTTATGACGAACAATAGCTCACAGACTCCTGCATTATTACATGCTTTATTATGTCCTAGGACTCCGTAGCAATCCTTGACAATACATAGTTACACTCTTTTGTGCTATTTGCTGTAGCTAGTACATGCGTTTACCTATTGTCTTTTGTTCTGCATTATACACAGCCACTGTAGTTAGTATATAAGTACTGTACTTTTGTCTTTAATAATTAAGTCTTCTGTGCTTGAACTTCTATGTTCGTCTCTAGCTCTACTCTCTAAGTTCTACTCATATCTCTTAGCTCTTTAACATTTCTTCAACTGTCTATATCATAAGTAATGAGTTGTTTCAATCCCTCGCACTGTGCTATGCTTTATATTGCTTTCAACAGGTTATGGGCCCTGACTAGCCAAGTGTGGTGTCGCTGAGCTGTCTTTGACACTCACCACTATGCTGGGGTTGTCGGTTCTTGTTGGAAGATATGACAGTTGGTCCTGCCATACTCTTTCTCACCTGATTTGTAATTCCCCTATGCTATGCATATGGTTGGCCAGACTCGTAGCTCTAATTCATTTATTTGGTCATGATGCTTACAGTCTTTGTGTTTTAGATCTCAATGGCTTCTGCTGTGATTTATTCTGCTGTCCCCAAGCTTGTTGGAAACAAGAATTTCCAGGACTGGCGCCATTGCATGAGGCATGCCCTCATCTGCACCATCATCCCCGAAATCTCTTACACTGGTCTTGATGTTGCCACTGGCACACAAGTTTGCCCTGTCCCTGCCATTGCTGGTGCTCCAACCACCGATGAGACAGCTGCTATCCATCGCTTTGAGATCATGGACAACATGTGTCTCACAATGATTGATGGCAAATTGGCACCTAACTTGCTCTAACATGGTCAGACCAGGACTGTGACTCTCTGGATGCATTTGGAGACTGCTTATGGGATTCGCACCACTAGCAGGATTTATTCCGATTATCAGAAGACTTTGATGTTCAGGATTGACCCTAACATTGAGCTCTTGACACAGCTCACATATCTTGAGGACCTTTATCAAACCCTTCAGTCTGGAACCCCCACTATTGTCATTCCTCCCTTCATTTGTGCTATGAATCTCCTTAATGCTGTCCCTCTTGAATGGAATTCACTTGTTTCTATATTTCTTCAAACTCACGATGTCACCACAACAACATTCAATAATGTCCACAATGCTATCACAATGGAATGGACCTTCCGTTTGGCCCAAAAGGCCCACCTCGCTAGTATGTCCCATCAAGGCATGAGGTTCAAGGGTCCTCAAAACCCTAACTGGCAACAGCAACAGCATGGCCAACCCTCTGGTCAGCAGCAGCAGTGCCCTCAGCAGCCCGCACAGTTGTATCTGCAAGGACAGTAGCAGCAGCAGCAGCAGCAAGGGTCCAGTTCCAGTAACCAATCCAGGAATCAACAGCAAGGTGGTGGAAGCAGCGATCAGAAGAAGAAGAAGAACAGGAAATGTGGAAAAGGAGAAAAGGGCCAACAGGCCGATCTGGTCAAAGGAGCTGATGCAGAGATCACCTCTCCAGTGATTGCCAGCTCCTCCCAGCCTCTCCAGGCATCCTCTGCATTTGGAGTCACTATGCCAACCATAATGAAATCTCTCATTGTCTCAGGTTCTTTGACCCAACAAAAGGTGAATGATGCAAGGGCATCACATGCTTTGGAGTCTGCTGTTCTGCCACACCCACTAGCAGAATGCCTCAGCACCCTGGTTGAGGAGTCTCTCGTCAAGAGACTCAAGTTCAAGAAGACATGCTACTAGGCCACTGGTGAGAAAGCATTGAGTCTTTGGGATGAATGTCTTGGGACTACATCATCAGTCCCCACAGTCGCTACTTGCATAGACTCTCCTACATATACTCCGCCCTCGCCGCCCACTAACATCATCATCTCTCTTCCTCCTCCTCAATCTCCCATCACCCCACACATTCCACTGACTCTGAATACTGATGCTGAGATGGTATCGCTCAGTGACAATGAGTCTGACTATGGTGACGATACTTACATGTATGTATCAAATTTATTCTCACAGATGCTTATTCCTAACACTATCTCTCAGTCCCAATTACAGTCTCGACAATAGGACTATCCAAGGACAGGCTGCCAAGGTTGAGTGTCTCTGCTCCCAAGGCCTGACCAAGGAATCCACCTGTCAATGCTGCCCCTTTGGGCAACACATAGAGTTCGACACTCTCATGGACAGAATGTAATGGACTTAATTGATGATTATGTACATAGCTCATCTGTTGATCAGGGACTGCCTGTTCGAGTTCTATCTTCATCTCATCATGTACAATTTAGTGCTATGATTGCAGATTACAGACTGGAGAATAAATTAAATGTTGCTTCTTGTACTTCATGTGGGAATTATAAGTTTGATCACCATGTGCTCCTTGACAGCGGCACTTCGTGGCACTTCACCCCATTTATCGAAGATTTTGCCAAATACCAAAAAGGCAACTTCGGCATCATTGAGACTACCAACAAAGGTGCTCTGTTGTATGTTTCAGGTGTCAGTACTGTCCTGATCAAGCATGAGATCAGTGGTGAAATTAAGACTGAATCTCTTTGGCCAGTTTACCACATACTGGGTATGGCAAATTGCCTCTTCTCCCTTGGCTCCTTTATGAAGCAAGGTTTAAGAGTTGAAGTGAATAAGAATGAAACAATTCTTCTCTGCAAGTCAGATAGTACTGCTTTGATTGCTAAACTGATCAAGAAAGGGGAAAGTCTGCACTATGTGTATTGCAATGTCATTCAGTCTTCAATCAATGTCGCGATGTCAGTGTGAGATGCTGATTATGAGATCTGGCACTGTCGATTCGGACACCCTTCGAGAAATGTTCTCAGGCACTGCTCTGAAAATACTTCCAGCATCTGGGAGATTAAAATTCCATTGAATGATCCAATCTGTACTGGATGCCAATTAGGCAAGAAGAACCAGTCAGGCTTCCCATCTTCTGAGAAGCATGATCCATTGTATTTAGGATTGATCCATGCAGATCTCCTAGAATTCCCAACCGAATCTTATTATTGGAAGAAGTAGTGTCTCACCCTTCTTGATGATTATTCCTCTCATGCCTGGGCTTTCTTCCTTAGGCAAAAATCTGAGACATTAGCTGCATTCAAAGAGTTTAAAGCACTTATTGAAATGCAGAGTGGTCTCCAGATAAAGCGACTCTGTACAGATCATGGGGGAGAATTTTTGTCTTTGGAATTTACAACCTTTTTAAAATCACATGGTATTGTTCATGAGATGTCTACACCTCACATGCATCAACAGAATGGACATGCTGAACGGTTGAATCAAACAATCACCATTAAAGCACAAGCAATGTGCTTGGACACATGCCTCACTGAATCCATGTGGGAATTCGCAGTATCCACTGCCATCCATGTCTACAATAGGACTCCCATCTGATGTCTTAATTGGAAAACTCCTGTAGAAGTTGCATCTGGGCACAAGCCCGACATAAGTTATCTTAAAGTATTTGGTTGTGGGGCATACATCTTTATCCCAAAGGAACTTCATGCAAACAAACTGAGTTCTCACTCTGAGCTGATGATTTTCCTAGGATATGAGTCAAACTCGAAAGCATACTGCTTTCTAAGACATACACTTAATAATTTGATATTTATATTACCTACTGCCACATTCGACAAAGAGTAGTTTCCTCATTGTGCTGATAAATCTCGCAGAGATTTAAAAGATACACCTACTATTCTGCCCATTCTTAGTACACCTTCTAGCAATGAATCTGTTCCTAAAGATCCACCCGCTGATTTAGGGGACCTTCCATTGAGATTGAGTATGATGCCTCCTAGTGGATGACCATTGCAGCCTCCTCTTAGAGCTCTGGTTCCTCCCCTGGCTCCTCAACCTCCACCAACAAATACACAGCAAAGGTCTATGGCACCTCCACCTCCAACCTCTGCTCCTCTTCCTCCATCTGTTCCATCCACTCATGAGATCACTCCTTTGAGTTATGGTACTCCACACAGATCAAGATCTCCCTCTCTGATGCGTGATTCTCCCATGCCACAATCGCATACCCCTGACTGGTATCCGCAGACAAGTCCATGGGAAGAACTCAAAATTAAAATGGATAGTGAACCCTCACCTACCTATAACAGGTATGGCAATCCAATCAAGCCATTCACAATAAGAATACCTGGTGGTCGCATGCCTATGCATTCGCAGACACATATACCAAGATCCTCTCCTGATCCTGAGGAACCTCGCAGGTCTGCTCAACTTCGTTGCTCTGCAATGGATCCCAAAGGAAATCCTAGATTTATATTTATGACTCCTCACCCTGCTCCTGGGGCTGATGTTCTACTTCTATGGATGTCTCATGTACCTACCAGTCCGAGAAGAGGACTTCTACGTGAATATAAACAGAATGAAGATGATCCTGAGTTACCAACCAGGCGATCTAAATGTGACTGGTCTCCTCCTAAACCAAGTGATGACCAAACTCCTGCTCCTGAAGCAGAGATGGCTTGTATTGTGAAAGAGGGGGGAGTAAAATACATGCAAATGTTGCTGAATGCTGCTAATAATCCTAAATTTGGCAAAATATCTGGCTGCAAAGTCTTTGCTGACTTACAAAAGTTACCACTAGAAGAATGCAAATTATGGCTAGATGTGTGTATGGAAGAGCTCGATGCCTTGAAGAAGCATCAAGTGTATCACTTAGTCCCACTTCTGAAAGGAAGAAAAGCTATCAAAAATCACTGGGTCTTTCTCAAAAAGTCTGGTGGATGTCTTCATTCCTGACTTGTAGCGCGTGGATTCTCTCAAGTTGAAGGAATTGACTATGATGAATTACAAGCCCTCCTTTCCCACATACCGTCACCATCGGTTTATTCTGATTTTGAAATACATTTTTCTATGCTATGTCTGACAATCCCAGTGGTAGTCAGCCTGGTCCTTCACGTCTCTCCTGGGCTGGAGACATTGGTTACAAGGAAGTGTTTACCACTGGCACGAGCGACACTCGGATGTTGTCACCCTCTATGCCTGCTCCTTCCAAGCCCGAATCCCCCATGCCTTCAACTCCTCAGCTGAGCAAGTGTGCTCACCGCAGGGCCTCTCAGGCAGGCCTTACTCCCCATGCACCGAGGGCTGCCCCTCGTGCTCCCATTTAGACTTCGGAGGGTACTCTTACCCCCGCTTCTTACAAGGTTTCCACTGGTGCGGAGCCAGGGCTGGTGTTTACTCCTACTCCTGCTCCTCGTCCATCTTGCAGTCCTTCAGGGGTCCCCCCTGGTAAGGACATTCCCACCGCCGATAACTCCCGCAATCTCGTGGGGGCCCTCAACAACATTTCCGCTGCTCTCAACTTGTGGGGTGATAAACCCTGGGCAGTTGGGGACGATAGAGCCCATATTGCTCTCAAGCTGGATCAGCTTGTGAGTGGTTTTGTTTCCAAGGGGTGGCATGAGCTCTCTTTCTTTTGATCTGGTGGTGCTGGCCCCTCCTCCACTTTGAAGGGGGTGCTTGAGTCACTTGTCCCCTGGCCACCTCCAGGCCCCCAGACCTGCGGGTCAGCTGAGTCAGCTGGTCCAGCACCTCCCCCTCCTTCTTCTGCACATGCTCCTCTATCTGAGGCCACTGCTCGTCCTCCAGCTCCCCGCCCTCAGGCTCCCCCCAGGCCGCCTAAGTCTCTGAAGCGCCCTGCCCCCTCCTCGGCTCCTGCCTCCAAATGGTCATATGCTGACACTGTCCATGACATCACGGCCTTGGTCAATCTGGCCAAGACTGTGCCCAATCTTCCATCTGATCGCATCATTGCAATGCATCAAGCTTCTGTTCCGCCCCTGCCTTCATGCAGGAAGCTCAAGACCACAGTCGCTGGGCCCTCCCAGCATCAGATTCTCATCAAGACTGAGGCAGTTGTTTCTGCCTCAGTTTTTCCTTCCCTGGTTGGCACTGCTAACTGTTCTTTGGCCAAGGTCAACCTTCAGGTTGATTCTTGCATCGCCGCTTATGGGGGGATCTCCCTCCTTACTTCACGAGTTGCATTGCCCAAGGAGATTCAGGTGGTCACTTCTGCTATTCATCAGCACTTAGGCCATGAGGTTCAGGCTGCTCTTCCCACATCCTGGTCTTATCTTAAGATTGTGGATATCCCCTACTTCTGCCCCAGGTCTAAGGACTTCATTGACTCGGGCTATGTCAGGGAGGTCATGAGGCGATCTCACATAGCCTCCTCCTTTGTTCTTGCTAACTCTCCTCGCATTATGCAGAACTCCTGGCATGCGGACTCG
Organism: Leucoagaricus sp. SymC.cos; assembly: GCA_001563735.1. Classification (NCBI taxonomy): domain Eukaryota; kingdom Fungi; phylum Basidiomycota; class Agaricomycetes; order Agaricales; family Agaricaceae; genus Leucoagaricus; species Leucoagaricus sp. SymC.cos. The sequence continues at coordinate 374,516 of KQ962726.1, forward strand.
GCTATGGTCTGGTTTGATGTCGTTGACTCCCAGTTGGGCACTGTGGCTAAGCGCCTGATTAATTCCTCTTTCCAATTCGGCCCAGCCTCATGTCCCGTGCGGTCCGCCCAGTCTCATGCTGGTGTCCCTGTGTGCCAGCGCTGCTGGCGCTGGGGCCACTCTACCCGTGCTTGCAAGTTTCAGGTGCCTCATTGTCTGCGGTGTGCTGGTCCTCATTCTGAGGCCAACCATTGCTCTCTCACTGGTTGTTGTCATGGTAACCCCATGGCCAACCCCCCTGTGCTGGCTACTATGGAGGGAGCCCCATGCCCTCACACTGCCCGCTGTGTGAACTGTAGTGGGGATCACAGCACAAGCAACCAAAGGTGCCCATACTGGCGGCACCATTTCGACCGGGAGTGGTTGGCGCAATGCGCTAATCGCAACTGGCAGAAGTAGATGGCTGCATCAGGTGCGATCTCTTGGAGGCAGGAGGAAGACCATCGGGATAGGGGAGCTTTCTGACATCCACATACCCATTGACCCCTCCTCTCTCGATTCCGTCTAGTAGTACTGTTCGGCTTTGGCTGGAGGGGTGAAGTGTTCATGATTGGACTATGCGCAGGCTTTTTCAGGTTTTCTGTTTTCTGATTTAGTTAGTATGGTACGATTGCATGTATTTTATAACAGTTCCCAGGCATCTATAACCTGGGTGTGGACTGCTATCATGCACCGCATTATAAATTTTTGAGTTTAAAAAAAAAAAAAAAGACTATGATGAATTATTTTCTCCAGTAGTTCACTATGAAATGACTCATGTCATGCTCACCCTTGCTGTGCTTGAAGACATGAACATTGAGTCTGTAGACATTAGAACTGCCTATTTATATGGCAAACTGGATGAGGAAATCTACATGGAACAGCCTAAAGGATTTCATATTAAAGGAAAAGAACACCTTGTGTGGAAACTTGACCATGCATTGTATGGCCTTAAGCAAGCCAGCTTAGCCTGGTGGTGAGAAGTTACTAAGAGTATGCTTGAGTTTGGCTTTAAGCGATGTAAATCCAATGCCAGTGTCTATGTTCATCTTGATGAAAAGACTGGTCAACGCATTTATGTGATCGTCTATGTCAATGACGTGCTTTTTATGGGTAAGAACAATGCCCTCCTTTGGGAAAAGAAGCTTCAATTCATGAAGCATTGGGAATGCCGTGATCAAGGAGAAATTAAGGAATTTCTCAGCATGTGCATTACGCGTGATCGCAAAAATAGACAGATCTTTATTGATCAAGTCAGATATCTCAATAAAGTTCTTGAGCATTTCAGTGTCAAAACTGCTCCAGCTCAAACTTCTCTCCAAGCTGGCTACCAGCTGCTGCCTAATGAGAATCCTGTCGATCCTCAATTACATTCAACTTTCCAGCAAGTGATCGGGTCACTTCTATACCTGATGATAGGATCACACCCAGATATTGCATTTGTGGTTATTAAGCTGTCACAACATGCTGCAAATCCTTCACTGGATTATCTTCAGAAGGCATTCTATATTTGTCACTACCTCTTGGCAACGAGAGACTATTGCTTGACTATTGATGGTGTCAAAAATAAAGGTATAATATGCTATTCGGATTTGGATTTCGCTAGTGATCCCAGTACTCAAAAGAGCACTTCTGGATACTTTCTTAATATTGGCTCCTGTGCAGTGACTTGGACCTCCCATCGCCAATCGGTCGTAGCTTTATCTTCTACTGAAGCTGAGTATATAGCGCTCTCTGAAGCCTCATGCCAGTTGATGTGGATTAAAAATCTCTTTAGAGAACTCAGCTATGAGCTTCCCACTCTTCCTCTCTGTGGTGACAA
>KQ962728.1:21711-31803 GCA_001563735.1 Leucoagaricus sp. SymC.cos
AATTTATAATGTAGTGCTCAATTGCAGTCTGCAGCCCAGCCTACATATACCTGGATTTCAGAGGAGTCTCACCCCATTCTCTGGATACATCGAGTATGCTAGCTAGACTAGAAAACCAAAACAAACATAAAACAAAATACAGAAGATGCTGAGGCATCAGAAATGGATGAGTAAATAACCAGAGACACCAGGAAACAGCCATACTATACTCAGATGATTAAAAGACTAATTACCTTAAGTAAAGGAAATATGTCTATTATCAAGTATCCAATCTGAAGATTCAGGGCATTGGTATATTGTAAAGTACATGCCTGAAGGGGCAAATATGAACCATCATACAGTGAGGATGAGGGTGAGGATGAAGGGAGGTTGGGAGGGCCTCAGATGCAACAAGATGTGTCTTAATGATTATGCCATGTAGGGGGGTTGTGGTTCTGCTTTATCTCTCTGATGGTATATAGATAAGCCAACTAACAATGCCATAGCCCTTTCCCAAGAAGCATGGCAGTGTTAGCCAGTAAGAAATTAAAGGGCACAAAAGCCTGAATATAGAAGGTCCAAGCTGTAAAGTCTAGAAGTAGTCTAATATTTGGAAGATCCAAATATTGGGAAGATAGGCCAAAAGGCTGCCTGAAGGGGTGAATATGCTGTCTCATCAGCAATTAATGCCAACAAAGAAGAAGGGGGCCTATGGTTGGGCCCAGGCTATGGCTAGACTGTGTTGTCAGCTGATTAAGCACTGCAGATGGCATCTTTTTTTTTTTTTTTTAAATTCATAAATTTGTATACCAGTGTGTGATAGCAGTCCAGTCACAAATACACAAGTGTACCTACAGTAATCTACGAAAGACCCCAGAAACGAAATCCCCCACAGCTCAGCTGAACATGGCAGCCTGCACCAAAAAATAAGCCCTCCCTCCGTCCAAGGACAAACAGAGAAGCAGGTAATATGCCCATACCTACAGAGTGGGCACCTCCCATCCTGCACATCAGAGCCAAGCTAGCACAGCTCCCATCAGCAGCCAATGCCAGACCCCCCAGGAGTTGCCACCCAGGAAACCCAGTGACTGCTGAAGAGTGGCCACACCATTGTTATCCCCCAGGGAGATGCGCAAAGGAGAATGCCTGAGGATTCTCCCTGCAAAAATCTAACAGCTCTTTCCAGCATTTAGGAAAGTGCCGCAAGTCACCAAAGTCAGTGCACTTGGTTAACACGTGCTCATGGGCCTGCCAATTGGTAGACCCACAAGGGCAAGAATGATCATGGGAAAGGTTAAACTGCCATCTAAACTCCCTGATTGGAGCATGATTGAGAACTGCCCTGCACATGCATGCACAAAGCAGGGAATCATGCAAATGCTTGAGCCACGTACCCCCAAAGAGGTATGTGGGCATCATGTGCTTGCCCCTCTTGTCAGAGAGGTGCAAAAAGTCTCTCCCAGAGGAGCTTGAACAAGCAAACTGCCTGGTCCACTTGTTGCAACAAGCCTGAGCCTCGGCTGTATGTAAATAGTTAAGAGTGGTAAAGGGACGATTCCCCACCAACTCCTGGGTGGCAGGGTCCACAGCATAGTTGTGGACCACATGATGCAACAGCCACTCCAGCGAGGAGCGAACCTGTACAAAAGCAAAGGTGTGGGAGGGATCCTCCTCTAGCCACCTAGCAAGATGAGAGCAGACAAGCAAGGCCTAGGCCTGCCTGCTGCTGACAGATGGGTCCACCACCCTCTGAGCTGAAGCTGGATGGTCAGTGAACAAAACAACATGACAAGCACCCTCCCACACACACACAGTGAAGATGCCCATCTGGATAGCATGGAGTTCTGCATCAGGGGCGGTAACCCTGCCTGCAGGGTGGCACAATTGCCTAATTAGCATGCTCCCTGCCCAAACCCAGGCTGTAGAGATGGCCTGATAAGCCCTGTCCTGGCCCATGGATGCATCTGTGGCCACAACAATGCAGTTATCTAATGCCAGTGCTCAATCGAGCTCTGCATTAAGAATACACAGGACATTGACGTCCTCTTCCCTAGGGGAGAACTCAGTGAACCATACCCAGTCTGAGAACTGGTCCATAAGATGTCACCCCGGGCAAGCCTCCGACGCATCAGCATCAAAGGCCTCCAGGGTGACAGGCTTGCTAAGATATGAGAGAGTATCTATGACCATGGACTGGACCTTCTCAACAGAGCAGCCCAGCCTTGTAAAATGGTATCGATGGGGGTCAATACCAGGGAAGTCCTGCATCCCCAGGAACTGCCTGGTGGAGTGGGTAGGAGAGAGCATGAGGACATGATACGCCGCACAGGCCCTCAGCTTCTGAAGATGAAGATGCATGGGGATAAGGCCAGCAAGTACCTCAACCCCGCCCAAAGGGGAGGTGCGGAAAGCACCAGTAATCCAGATGGCAGCCCTATGCTGCATCTTGTTAAGAGAGGCAAGATGTGCCTTGTGGGGGTGAAGGCCATGACACCAGAGACGAAAGCCATATGTAGCAATGGGCACCACACATGATCTGTAAAGCAACTGCTTTTGCTTAGGGGAGAGACCTCTGAGCAAATTACCCAGCATGCCCATGGCGCAAACCATGGATATTGCCTTAGTCGAATAGTACTGCACATGCTTACAAAACATGAGCTGGCAGTCAAAGTAAAAGCCCAAATACCTCCAGAAGGTCTTGGGGTGTAAAGGAGAATTGCCCATATAAGGGGCATAGCCCAAGTCTTTTTTTCTTTTTTTTTTTTAACTCAAAAATTTATATACCGGTGCGTGGTAGCAGTCCGGTCGCAATGACTACAATAGTACACTACAGTTAATCTACGAAGACTGAAATCCCCCCAGCTCAGCTGAATATGGCAGCCTACACCCAAGATAAGCTCTCCCTACACCCAGGGGTGAACAAAGAGCAGGTAGAGTCCCTCGCCCCCATGCCCGCATACCGCGGAGCATGGGCACTGAGGAGCAACTAGCACAGCCCCCATCAGCCACCAATGCCAGACCCCCCAGAAGCCCAGATGAGCCCCCAAGAAACCCAGCGACCGCTGAAGAGTGGCCACACTGTTCTTATCCTCCAGGGAGGTGTATAAAGGAGAACACCTTTGGGTTCTCCTTGCAAAACTCAAGCAGCTCCTCCCAAAGCTTTGGAAAGGGCCGAGGAAGGCCGAAGTCAGTGCACTCAGTCAAGACATGCTCACGAGTCTGCAAATGAGCAGACCCACAAGGGCAGGAATGATCATCAGAAAGCTTAAACCGGCGTCTAAACTCCCCAATAGGTGCATGTTTCAAAACCGCCTGGCAGACTCTTGCACAGGTAGGCGAATCATGCAAATACTTAAGCCAAGTACCCCCAGGCATAGCCCAAGTCAATGAGCGGATTATCATCATTCTTACGGCAAGAGAAATGGAAGAGTTCAGACTTATTGTGCTCCAGCACAAGCCTGAATGCAACAAAAAGTTCAAACACAAATCCATATGCTTGCCTGAGGTGCACAAGATTGTCCGCAAGCTCCCAGGCCTGTGTGATGAGCGTACCATCATTGGCATAGGAGAGGATGTCGCACCCAAGGTGAGATGCCCACAAGTCAAATAGCTTAATTACTGGAGCTAAATACAATGCCGACAAGACTGGGGATAGGGCTGACCCCTGACCAACACCCATGTCAGCAGGATAATATTCGGAGGAGAAGGAGTTCCAAAGATACTTCGTCCTCCGCCCAACAAGATAAGAAGCAAAGAACCTGCGAATGTTTGCAGGAAACCCTTGCCTGGACAATATGGCCATGAGCATATCATGGTTCAAAGATGGAAAGAACTGAGCAATGTCAAATGTGACAACGCTTGTCTTGAGTCCCCTAGCCCAGCCTGCCTTGACAAGATGGGTGAGGAATAAACCAGCATCCTCAGTCAACCTCTGCCAAATACTGCCTAGCTGATTAGAGTGAAAGATGCCAAACTTGATGCCGTCAAATTGAAGACGTGCAGAGAGCATCTTCTCAATAAGCTTCCCGATTGTATTAAGCAAAACAATGGGCCTAAATGACTTGGGCATTGAATAGGAGGGTTTGCCAGGCTTAGGAATGACTATGGAAACCGACTCCTTAAAATGAGATGGCCAACACCTGACCTCAAGGCAGGCATTAGTCAGTCAAAGGAACTTCCCAAGGACAATGTCATCTGAGAGAACCTCCTTCAAGTGGACCCATGTAACGTGGTCCAGGCCAGGGGACAAATGCAAAGAACAGGCATGAAGTGCCTCCCTTGCATCCAATCCCAAAAAGGGAACCCAGTCCCGCTTGTGCAGCGGAGCCAGTTCTTCCAATACAGAAGGGTCACAAGGCCACCCAGAAGCAACATTGTAAGTTTCGTCAAGCGTCCTCCAAAGGACGTCTATATCATGACACGACTCCCCCCGGTGCAAGATGGCCTCACAGGGCGGGAGTTGGCAGGGTTTCACCCAGGCCATAAGGTCCCAGGGTCTCTTATTCTCAGTAGCCACTTCCTCAATGTGAGCATCAAAGAAGTGCCACTTAGCAAGGTGGGAGGCCTTATGAAACAACTTCCAGTGAGCAGGGTCTTTAGACACCCGATACCTGGTGAGAGCTTGCACACACTCCTCGTTCCACCAGGACTTGGAGTGTGCTGTGACAATGACCTTCTTGGCATGGGCATTCCATACTGAGGAGAAGACCTTAGCAACCACTGCAGCAGCCACCTCGATCTGATTGGGAGAAGATAGGTCCTCGAAATCAAGAGACCTGAGACCAGTGGCGAGATCGACGAGAAACCCCAGCTTCTCAGGGGATTCCCTTGGGATCACCATGCAAGAAATCCTAATCTCAGATTCAGAGATAGGAATGAGAGTGGAGATTGGGACATGGTCCGAAGGTCCACGATGATTGAGATCCAATCTGGGAAGATCAGACTGCACAGATAACAGACCTGTGAAAACAAGATCAATCACAGATCTGGCAAGATCAGGGTTGTGAGGCACATGTGTCACACCCAGATTAGAAGGATGGGCCTATTCGAGCCCGACGTCAGAAGCAAACTCCAAAAGGCATTGTGCAACAAGTGGGTGGGAGGCATGAGCTGGGTCCCACACCTCCAAGTGACAATTAAAGTCACCCCCCATGTAAACAAAAGCAGGAAGGGCATCGACCTCCTGAGCAAGGAAGTTGATGGCCATATGAGCGTCATCAGAATAGATGTTAAGAAAGTTCACAGCACCCTTCGAAGTGAAGAGGGAAAGAACAAAAATGTCCCTGTGGTCAATAATGTCCTGCCACATAGAGGGGCAGAGATGGGCTAAGCGCTGATGGACATAGGCCATGACACATGGGGGGTGGCCATCAGTACTCAGTCGTACCATATATAGCCAGTCCAGGTGCTTAGGAGTGCCCACAACATTATCGCTCTCAGGTGAGGTCATTGACACTGTTTGTCTGATGGTCCTCCAAGGAGGTTCCTGGATAAAGATAACATCGAAAGAGTCCTTGATATTATCAAGTAGCATATCTACATGTCCATAGTTCCTATTGACATTCTGAGAAAAAATCCTAACATCTCTCACCACACCCGACGATGCCTCAATAGGGCCACTAGACATGAGAAGGAGCAGGGTCAGAGATAGGAGAGCAAGCAGCACAATGAGAATGCACCTCCTGATAACAAGAGTGCAGCCAGTCCTTATCAAACCAGTGGCACCAGAAAGGACACTGCTTAGAGGTAGCAGCATGAGCCTGACAACAGTTCAGGCAACAAGGGGGATGAGGGCAGGGCTGGCCCTCCAGAGTCTTGGGAATACCCTGACTAGGGTTCCCCTTACAACAACCAGTGAAGGCATGATGACCATCCTAGTAGTGAGGGCTGCCACACAATGGGCACTGAGGTGCCTTAGCATGACACAACTTAGACGAATGTCCCCAAGTCCAGCAACGCTGGCACAAGGAGGTACCAGGGTTAGCATTAGCCTCTAGGATTTGAACAGTCCAGTGGCTAAACTGAAGGGAGCGCCCCATGAGGTTGGCAGCACGAGTGCCCCTCTGGGAGTCCCAGACTTTGAAGTATGCAGTAGCTGTGTCCGATGCACAGGAATTGTGGACCACATGAGCGGGGCCCACCAAGACGAAGTAGTTGCGGAGTGAGGACTGCTGCATCACCTCTTTGATGTGTTGAGAAGATGTGCACTCACCATCAGCGCACAGGAAAGGAACGTTGATGAGTTTAAGGTAACTCTTCGATGTAGGAAGGTAGGCCTCACAGCCCACAGGAGTAAAATGCCTGGTCAGCCACTCTCGGATGAGATTAAGCTGCTCGAGCAAAGGGATGTTGCTGGTCAGGATAGACCAGCCACCATAAGTGACCATCACAGATTCTGCACAGAACCCAATGATGTTGCGACCCACCAAAAAGCAGTTGAGGAGGTGGGGAATCTCCTCAAGATTGGGCCTGACTGAGGGATCAGCCAAGACGAACAAAACCTGCTGCCAGGAAGGCCCCTGGGTGGTAGCCCGAGGTTTCTTCGCAGGGGGCATGGGAGCAGAAGGTGTGATAGGGCACTTGGACCCCACACCTGCCAAAGCAGAAGTGGGAGGGCAAGCAGCTGCCTGATCAGCCTGTAAAAGAGCCACAATGGCAGAGGGAGTAAGGTTGGGGAATGATCTGGCAACATTGACCAAGTTTTCCACCAAACCAGAAGAGCCTGCCACAGGTGCAGGTTTAGCCACAGCAGCAGCTGCAAAGGACTTGGTGCTAGGCTTGGAGGCAGCGGGCACAGGAGGAGAGACTCCTTTAGAGAGCACCTTTCTCTTGGCAGTCTTCTTAGCCTTTGCCTTCCTGATACCCTGAGGCTTAGGAAGCCCAGGAGGTGGCAGGGCAGGAACACTCCCAGAAGGGCCAGCCAGGGCATTCTCAGGCACACCAGCCAAGACACTAGGGGGAGGGGGGGCAGAAACCTGAGCAGCGACCTGAGGAGAGACAATCTCAACAGGCAGCGTGGTAGGCTCATGCATGGTAATGTCCTCTGATGACTTAGAAGGAGGGAAGAAGGCTGTGACAGCATTGAACACTGACTCAGAGATAAGTGTGTCCTCAGGGTCCACAACGAGGGAGGCCCAAGGATCATAAACAGCAAACTCAGCCATTTTCACAATGAAAGGGCCAAAGTCAGGGGGAACAGACATCTTAGCATCATGCACCTGGCACATGTAGTCTAGGGCACAATGCAAGGAAACCTTCACCACCTCAAAGTTAGCATCAAGCCTGAAGGACTTGTCCAGCAGAAGAGGGGTAGGCCCCAAAGGAGCATTAGGCAGCTGAACCACTGCCTGAGATGAAGAACCCTCCTGGAAGAAGGCATGAGGTATCAAAGGAGTGGGAAAACCCTCCTCCTTGGAAGAAGATGCAGCAGAAGACCATGAACAGGACCTGCTGGAATACAATAGCCTGCGCTGCCTGCCATCATGGCATGCAATGCGACTGGTCCTGGCAGCTGTCCTAGGTGTATGGCTGGGATCAAGAAGAACATTGTCAGAGACCTCTCCTCCAGGGCCAGGATGCATCCTAGCACCAGAGGAGGCCGAGAGAGTATGGGGGGGAGGGCAGTCGAAAGATGATGACACAGCAAGGCATGCCATAGATGGATCGGCATGCACCCCCAGATTTGCAGGCAGAGGGTCGGACATGACAGCAGGGGGTACTCATGTCCTTGATTGATTTGGTGGATGAGACTGTGTTCAACGATATAGACAACGACAGGATTGTGTACACTTGTTTGCCACCAACAATGATGGGAGTACTGGATAAAGAAGTGATACTGCAGATGGCATCACAGCATAGTATGAAACAGGAAGAGCCACAGCCAATGACATGGCTGAGCAGAGAGTTGAGTGCATGGTGTATGTATGTCAAAAATATGACTTGCATGTGTAATGACAGCACACAAGCAGGAGCAAACAGGAAAGTGGACCACCAGTGAGCAGTGCTGGTGGTGGTAGAGGTCATTAGTATCCCAGGGAGCCTTAGAATCCCAAAATCAGGCAGCAGAGACCATGAAGTAAGGGAGTGGTGGGCATCAAAATGAGCACTAGAGAAGCCTTGAGGATCTAAGGGCCAGCCCAAGAGACAGAGACATTGCTGAAGTAATAGTGTTGATAAGAGAGGATATTGCCAGGATCTAGGGACCTGCCAGCAAATGTATGGGATACACCAGGGGGATCAGGACAATACAGATGAATCCATACTGCTATGGGGACCAGCCCAGTGTGTGGAGAGAAAAGAGAGATGATGACTTGAAAGTCATCACAAAGTATGCCAACCAATAAAGGCCAATGAGGAGTGCCCAAAGGCAGTCAAGTATCACTCAAAACAACCCTCTCAGCATGTTCCTAAAAGAGAAGGTGGTGGTAAGAGGTCAAGGAGAGATTGGATAAAGTCATTTTTAGAGATATGCAATCTACTTACCAAGCTGACAAGAGTGATAAAAGGAGAGTTTGAGTGGGGAGAGAAGTAGAGGACAGTGATGGAAAAGATAAAGAAATATGTCATGATATGTAAAGCAATCTGACCAATTGACTATGCTCTATTATATAACATCATTCTTTCTGTTGACACATCCATCATTGCCATGGAATACATACTGGCTCAACTAGACACACAGAACAGATAACACCCCACAAGATTTGGATCTATTACTTGGAATGAGTGTATAGCACAGTATTCCCAGTCCAAACTCGAGCTCTACAGTTTCTTTTGGGTACTAAAGGCATGCAAACTATGGCTAGTTGGAGCAAAGAAGTTAAAAGTGGAGGTTGATGCAAAATATATCAAGAGAATAATCAACCAACCTGATATCCATCCAAATATAGTAATAAATTGGTGGATCACAGTGATCTTGATGTTCAATTTTGAGCTAGTGCATGTGCCAGCAAGTAAACATAAAGGTCCAGATGGGTTGTCTAGGTGGAGGAAATTAGAGGACAGAAGTGATAACAATAAGGGTAAAGAGGCAGTAGAAGAGTGGGTTGATGAGATTTTGGGTTGCAGTGTGTGGACAGCAGCAATGGCTCAAGACAGAGCATTGGTGTTGGTAGTGGGGACAGTTGAGGATGGTGAGGGCACCATTCTGAAAGAGAGAGCAAGAGTAGATATTGAGGAGTTAACAATTCCAAGCACAGAAGAAATGTGTGAGAAAGATCTGAAGCTAGACCAGATCAGAAAGTTTTTCAAGATAGTGAACATGCCAGAAGAACTCACCATAAAGGCCAGAACATGTTTCCTCAAATGTACTAGCAAGTTCTTCATACAAGGTAGACATCTGTGGAGAATGGAGATGGGGGGCAGACATTAGGTGGTGGTGATGGACACACAAGAAAGATTGTGATTGTTGATAGAGTCACATGACCAATTGGGACACAAAGGACTCTATGCAACATGATGCACAATTTATAACTATTTCTGGTGGCCAACTCTCAACAATGACATCTGCTAGTTCATCAAGACCTGCTATCAATATTAAATTTGGTCAAACAAGCATGTCATTCTCCCACCCACTGTCCAGCCTCCCACACCTCTTTTTTACAAGGCATACATTGACATGATGCACATGCCCTCTTCACATGGCCATAAGTATATCATTCAAGCACACTGTAGTCTCACAGGGTGGCCAGAATGGTAAGCTCTTATATACAAAACAGGTTGGACTCTCAGTTCCTTTATATTTGAGGAGATTCTGTATAGATGGGGCATGTTGAAGGAGATTATGACTGATAATGAAATGGATTTTGTGGCAGCTATGGACTATTTAAAGGAGAAATATAGCATTTGACATATCCGTATATCATCTTACAACTCTCAGTCAAATGGTACAGTAAAGAGAACTCATTGCATGATCTGAGATGCTCTGGTAAAGACTTATAACAGCAACATTTGAAAATGGTATGAACATGCCCCCTATGTCTTTTGGACAGACTGAGTCACTATATGAAGATCTATGGGCCTCACTTCTTACTATGCTACCCACAGTATTGAGCCACTCCTCCCATTTAATATCACTGAGGCTACCTTCTTGACATCATTTCCTCTGGATCACAAATT
>KQ962731.1:0-15206 GCA_001563735.1 Leucoagaricus sp. SymC.cos
GGTAGTGAGGCTCCAAGCACAGAGGACACTGAGGCATCTTCTGATTGCACGTTTGAGAAGAGTGTCCCCACCACCAGCAACGCTGACAGAGGGAGGCACCCAGATTGGCATTGGCCTCCATAACCCTGGAGGTCTGGTGTCCAACTGGAGGGAATGGCCCACAAGGTTAGCAGCATGAGTGCCCCTCTGGGAATCCCAGACTTCAAAGTATGCTGTCACAGTGTCAGACAACTTGGAATTGTGAACCACCCAAGGGGGGCCCACAAGAACGAAGTAGTTAGAGAGGTTTGATGCTCTCATAACACCCTTGACCTGAGCGGAGGTGGTCCTAGAACCATCCTGTTGAATAAATGGAACATCAACAAGCTTAAGGAAGCTCTTCAATGCAGGGAGGTATGCCTTGGAACTGATAGGCAAAAAATGGATGCCCAGCCATTGACAAATAACATTGAGCTGCTCCAGAGAAGGAATGTTGATAAGTCGAATAGACCAACCACCATATGCAACAAGAACAGACTCTGTGCAGAGCCTGATGACCTTATTGTCAGTAAGGTACCTGTTGAGCAGATGAGGCATCTGCTCGAGATTAGGCCTGGCATTGGGATCATCCAGGACGAAGAGAACTTGCTTTCTGCTAGGGCCCTTGGTGGTAGCCTTGGGCTTCTTAGCAGGGGGAGCAGGGGCAGAAGGTGTGATGGGGTGCTTAGCACCCACCACAGCCACCAAAGTGGGAGCAGCAGATGCAGCAGCAGCCGTATCAGCACGGAGAAGGGCTATGATGGTGGAAGGAGCAAGATTGGGAAAAGACCTGGCAACATACACCAGGTTCTCCACCGAACTAGAAGAATCTGCAACAGGGGCAGGGGCAGCCCAGGCAGCAGCTGCAAAGGACTGGGCACCTGGCTTAGTAGCAGATGGAACTGGAGGCGGAGGACCCTTTGAAAGGACCCATTTCTCAGCAGCTTTCTTTGCCTTTGCCTTCCTTAGACCCTTAGGCTTAGGAAGAGGCAGGGCAGGAACAGTCCCTGAAGGCATACCAACTGGTGCATTCTCAGGCAGGTGGTCAGGAGCACTAGGGGGAGAGGGGGCAACGTCCATCTGCACCACCTCAGGGGAGACAATCTCTGCTGGAGGGGCAGTAGGCTTATGCATAGTAAAGTCCTCTGATGACACAGGAGGAGCAGAGAACCAGCCAGCTACTGTGTCATACACAGTAAGATGGGAAGAGTCTGTAGGGTCAGCCAGTAGGCTGCCCCATGGGTCAATAGAAACAAGCTCAGCAAACCCAGTGATGGGCAAGCCAAACCTGGGAAGGGGGAAAACAACACCGTGCTTGGTCACACACCTCAAGAAGTTGAGGGCGTGGTCGAGGGAAACCCTAACCACTTTGAAATTTGCCTCAGAGTCCACCGACTCATCATCCAGGGTGAGCAGGTATGGCCCCAGAGAGGCACTAGGCTGTGGCAGGGCAGCTTGTTGAGACGAGGATCCCTGGAATGGATCCTCTAATAAAGAGAAGAGGGATGTACCCTCAGGAGAAGAGGCCCTAGAGAAGGCCCAAGAAGAAAGAGGGCTGTGCCTCCTACCATGACAGCGAGAGACATGGTCAGTCCTGGTGGCCATCCTAGGTGTATGGCCAGGGTCGAGAAGAGAATCAGCATCGCTCACTCCCTGGGGTGGCCCAGAGGAGGAGGAAGAAGTCAAAAGAGGGGCACAACCAGAAGGCCCAAGTGCACGAAGGTGCTCGAGCAACTGATCACTGTGGAGACCAGGCCTTGGGGGAGGTGGGTTGGCCATGTTTGCAGGGTACTGAGGATCCAACAATCGAGCAGGCAGATAAGACTGTGCTAGCGATATATGATGATGACAGGAGTGTTTGTACTTGTTTGCCAACCAATGAGGTGGGAGTACTGGATCAAGAAGTGATGACCAGAGAAACATTCAAAGACTTACTGTTCCACTTGACTAGTGTGTATCCAGCATCAAGGTACACATCCCTCATGACCTTTGAAGGATTTCATACACCAGGTTCCTTCTTGGCACTCTTGTAGGCAGCCTTTGCCTTCTCAGCAATGCGAGCCACCTCAGCATCCATAGACTTGTTCTTCACATGATATCCACCCCATTTGACATTGACATCCTCAACTATGCAGAAATTAGTGGCCTCAATCAGCAAAGATCCACAGAGTATCTCTGCATGTTCAGACTCAGAGACAAGGCTGCCATTCTCATCCCTCTGCTCCTTCCTCCTCTCCAGGATATGACAATGCTCACCAGCATTTGGGCCTGAGACTTTTGGCAGAAGCTTGCACTTTTGTAGGTTGGCCTTCTTTCAATAATCTATTGCCTCATTTTGTTTGGACTTTGCTAGTCTCATTCCTAGCTTCTTTGCCTCTTGCTCTTGCTCTTCTCGTCTCCTCTCCTGCTGTTTGCGCTCTCTATGATGAACACCATCATTTGGTCCAATCATCACCTTTGTGTGTGACTCATAATTGGAAAGGTCTGGCTCCTGTTCTTAACACTTCCTCTCCTGCTGCTTAGGTTCCATGTAATCAATCTCTCCATTGTTGCTGAGGTTGAGCTCACATGCTTCCTCATCACTTTTCAAATCAGAAGTGAGAACCTTGGAGAGTGTTTTGACATTTCTGTTGTCAAGGTGTGTACAAAGTCTTTGTACAAGTGTCTTCAGTATCCTGGTGCTCATGGCCAAAGGCTGGATAGCTGTGACTTCTATGGGCCCTGGAGGAGCTCTGGGAGGGGCTGTTTGAGATGTTTTGGCTTTCACTGAAGGGCAGTACTTGCTTTCACTGGCATATTCATACTCTGAGCATGTCTGTTCAGTTTCTCTATTAGCCCTCCTGTCAGATAGTAGGAGTCTCTTGTTCTCACCTTATAAAGTGTGTACTGCTTGAAAGAATCAGAGGAAGCCATCAGTGAGGACTCTTTGGGTGTGAGGATGCAACTGTTTCAGGAGTTAGGACTGTGGTATCAGTTGTAGACCCCTCCACAGCATAATCTTTTGCCTGCTTGTCTGGATTGACCATTGAAATGTGCATAGACTATAAAGTGGTTGGACATAACACAGTTAGTGTCCAGTAAGTCAGTTTAAATCATCAAAACTGAAGTTAGCTCCTCAATCAGTTTTATAAGCCTGTACACATGGGGAATTACATGTAACAAGGGTGCCTGAAAGTCATAACGCTCAAGTGAGTAGCAGGATCACTGTAAATAAGGATAGACTTACAATATGATGCAGTCTACAGACAATATGATTTCAAATGTTGCTGATCACTTGAAATCTCGATTAATGATCGAGAACAACATATGATTGAGGGGATGCAGTAGTCTTGTGTAGCAATCTACTAGACATAGAAGTTACATACATGGCACATATATTGCTAACAAATCTAATTGAGTCCCAAGTGAATTAACAACCCAAAAAGAAATGAAACTGATCCTAATCATTTTATTGACCCAACTGGCAATCTGTCTGAGCTTTCAGCTCTTGAAAGAGTAAGTGAGCAATCTCAATGGCATGGGGAAAATAAACTGATTCATCATACCTGTAGAGTCAATGTTGCATGACATGGCAGATTAAACTGCATCTACTGCGGCAACTACACACTTTGTTAGCCTGTCTCTGTGATAGCTTTAAGGTGCACTATTTCTGACCTTACACCAAGTACTTTATCTAAATGCCCAGATGGAGCAATTTGCAGCTGGCCTGAGAGTTGGGACTTCAAGAGAGAACTCAGACTACAGACTAAACTAACTAAAAGCCCTAAGAACATAACACTAAGTGCAATAAGGTATAAGGCCTCAGTTTTCTAAGGTAAATATGAAGAAAGATAGCAGGCCCTTGGATGTCCAAGGGACCATAGAGGTATCATTCTTGGCACTCCAAGGAATAAAGATAATGCTAAAGGAGGCAGTCAGTAATGCAGCACATTAATATGAAACCTGGCCCAAAACCTGGCCTGAAACATTTGAGTTATAAGCATGGATTGACATTGTACATAGCATAGCATATTTGTCTGCATTGTTGATAGTCTTGATAGAGGCTGTCGGACACAGTGTAGAGGGTTGGTCAGTATTTCCAAGTCTCGAGGTAGGCAGTTGGACACAATGTAGAATGTTGGTCAGTGTTTCTGATGGTGTTTAAGTTGAACTAGGCATTGAGGTGGTTGTTGTTGGATGTTTATAGGCCTTTGTAAGTTCAAGTTTGGGACAGGAGGTAGAGATGGCCAGAGGTCATTGATTAGAGAAGGGAGACAAGTGGTGATGGATTAACACCCATTAAACAAAAGCACATGACTCTGGGCATGGGCATTTCTTTATGTTCACCCATGTTCAATGTCTAACCACAATCTTAGATTTTTACCACATCCTCTCCATGGCTTTAGTTCAAACTGCAAGCCAGGTCTGGCCTTGAGTGTGCTTGCATATGTGAGTCAGTACTACTATCAAGCAAGATTATTATCATCTAATTGATAGTTCTTGGAACAGATTTTCTCCCTCCAGCTGTCCTCTTTTTCTCAATAGCAGTTTCATGTATGTGAGTGAATATGAAATTAAACCTCATGACATAGTAAGCTAATGTGGCTATATCTCCCTAGTAGGTTCTCATCAGCTCAGTCTATGTATACCTTCGATGTCCCTGGCAATCAGTCATTCTGGGAGTGCCCAGAACAATTAGTATACAGGATTCAAGCAGTGGCTGATTGTCTGGGAGAACCCAGACTGTCAAGCTCTGCTCACCAACATATGCAAGAGGTTTCTTGTTGGGAACACTAGTACAAGGTCTACAACCTGAAGATCACCTTCAGCCTGTCCCTTCACAACCAGTCCAACACCACCATTTCCTCACTCTCTTACATTCCAATCCACTTCAATCATGCCAGGCCATGTATGGGAGTACCAGGGTGAAAGGTTTTACTCCCCAAATTCCATTTGCAACCCAGGCCTGCCACCTCAAGAAGATGATCCTGTGACATTCGCTTCTGGTGCCTCGAGAGCAAGCAATTTTCAGAGCCTGCACTGGTGGAATGCTAGAACTGGGTGGTTGGCTTTTGTACTATGCCAACCCATGCCATATGCAGGTGTCTAGTTTGATTCACTTTCCATCCTTTCCAAAAATGTGTACTGAATGAGTTCTGAGGGCTTCAAGCTCCACAGCCAGTTGTTGAATATATGGAATGTACTTGATCGACTGCTATGTGACATGACTAAACATCTGGGGGAGAAGAACAACCTCAGTTATCTATGACCATTCCCACCTTACAGTTGGAGATATGACAAGGCCCATGCTACTGAAGAGGTTGCCCTTAAGCATGTGAGAGAGAGTTGAGACTGGTTTGCCATATGGACTGGTTTGCTCTATTGGATGACTCAAAGGACATCACAGGGGATAGAAGGAATCACTCTGCTAGTATGGTATATACAAGCTGTGGAGAAGCTATAAAAACAGCAAGAAATTGACATCCTTTGCTGCACCCCTCTCCTGCATAGTTTCTGGGACATCAAGCATGTTGGGGTATTTATTCACAACCCTCACAATAGACAGGATCAACCACCAGCAGGTTGGTTCATTGAGCAGAACATACTAGTTTGATACTGATGGAGCTCAAGGGAGGAGATGGAATGGAGTTTGTTTCTGATTTGACCAAGCTCAGAGGAAATGGAGAATATCTCCATATCTTGGCCATCCTTTGAAGGAGCACACACTAGCTCACAAGACTTTGAATTTCTGACACCCCCAGATAACAATGTCATGGAAACTTCTAATCACAGTCTCATTTGAGATCCTCAATGTGATGGCAAGACAGATGTTCTCTTATGAGTAGTGGAGAAAACAGAACAGTTCAAGATCATGACAGAAATGTTTGAGAATTTCACTAAAAAACAAGCAAAGGACAATCAGAAAATCATCAAAAAGAAGACAACGGAGGCTCAAGCTAAACGACTTCAGAGGGAGAACCAAGTGCCAACTAGGAAGGTGATGGTGTATATATGGAAATAGAGTGCAAGTGACATTTTCAGACCACAAGTGGTAGCCGTTGAAGACCATGTTGATACTTTGTTGGAATATTCTCACTATGGTGTTTGATTCTATGATGCCTTCTGCAATGAGTGGAATTGCTGGCCTCCCATGGAAAACACAGATCATCAGCTGGGGGACAGAATCAAAGAAGAGGACCTGATATCTGGATCATTCTCCCCTCAGTACCAACCTGTGGGACCTTGCTGCAGACTACTGGAGGACAATCAAGTTTTCAAACTGATTGTCTTCCATTCGAACAGTCAAGAATAGCAAGTTCACCTTATTCATGTTTGATTTAGCTGGGTCTGCAACAGTTTGTTGGAGTTTAGCAGTCTATTCTTCTCCAGCTGTGTTGTTCATCTGCTAACTTGATGAGAGGATGCATGAGGAAGATGTTATTATGGAGCTGGTGAACAATGGCATTCGTTTCCAGACATTGCAGAGGAAGGATACTCTCACACATGCTCCAGTTGATAGAATAGTGCCATCGCTTGTTCCTTGGCACTTGAATGATCACATCTTTGATTCAACTGACTGGGAGTTCTATTGTAAGCAGTGTTGGGTGGTTATGTCATTGCAGCAGGCAAGAGCTGCTTTATTACACAGTGGATTTGTTTGGAGGATAGGTCTGGATTACATGGACCATTGTGAGGCTGCAAGGGGGCCATGGAGCATTCATCTAGATGCATCACATATGTTTAGTGTCAAGGACTCGAGTGGAATAGAGTACATGGATGATAAATTGACAAAGGATGAATATAACGTCTTGTGTGGTATATATAGGTTGTATACTAGTTCATTTGATCTTCATTTTTTCTTTTTATCCTCCATGCTTATGTTCCTCTGTGATCTAGGATTCAGTGGTCAAGTTGCTCAGCTTTCATGGTTTCCATCACTTGACATATTTGAAGGGAGTGGCATGGACAACAGACAGTGGACACTCTTGGCAGATGACCTGTATGATAAATGTGTTCAATCTATCAACAATGAAGAGGGTGGTCTTCCAAACTTCAACTTTCCTCTATTAGCAACAAAATGGAGAGACAAAGTTCATGGTTACACAGATGCGAGGAGAGCCAAAAAACAACTGGATAAGTGGTCAAAGGATTTCATAGAGGATAATGTTGGATGTCTCTAGAAGTTGTGGAGTTGACTGGTAATTGATATCTTGTACATCATATCATCTGAACTCTATACCCGCTATAATTTCTTGATCATCATAGTTCTTGTTGTGGCTGTTGTTTAATTCTAGACTAATTGTAGATTTGTAGATGCATTCAATAATACCTGTTCAGTTCTCATACACAATTTTCAAATGTTACATTACTTGCTAAGGATACAACTTCAAAGACTGCACAAGGTTGTGAGCATCATCAGATCTACTGCAATTGTTAATTGCGTTGATTCTGTCTACACTGACTCATTGCATCATTTGCTCACATCCTCGTCTTTCTCATAGAAGAATGCTTTGGGCTCAATTCTCAATCATGAGGTATGTGTTGTTCTTCACATGTGGAACAGACTTCTCACTATAAGTCAGAATATCTATATCATAGGCGGATGCACTTCAAATCAAATAATGGGATATGTATTCAATTGCACTCAGGGTGCCACAATAGTTAACTCAGGGAGGAGGTTGTCAGGAGTAGATATCTGATAGGGCTGTCTCTGTTCTAAGAGGAGTTAAAGCTCAAGGGGTGGACTTCACTAATATAAAAATGAGAAGGCATCACGCTGACTTGTGACAGCTGCTGGTGTCACCAGGCTCGTGCACTCAGGCCTAGTTGAGGCTGAAGTGATGTTAATAACATGACTGTATGCTGAATGTAGGCCGTATTACTGCCACCCTTCAACAGGGAGACTAGATGAGATTGTAGTGCAGAGTTTCCTATGGCAGCTAGGCAAGCCTTCATACAGCTTCTCTGTCTATGACTTTCCATTCAATCTGACTCTCTTTACACTATTGTGTAGCCTGTGTGCTCAAGTTTCTATAGCACCAGAACCTCATTCATTGAGACATCAAGCCACAGAATTTACTTCTTAACCCTGCATCTCCTGAAGAACTTGCTTGAGGACATCCTCTAGGCATGTCTATTTTGAAAGTTGTGGACTTTGACTTCATGTGGAGCACCACAAGATTATTCCTCCATAAGTTTTAGATCCAAAAGCCATGATCACTTTTAGCCAATTCAACTTCCATCAATCTTCTGATAGTGATTTACCTTCTCAACGACAGCATGTGCCTGTTGATGGAAATCTGAGAAATATGAATTGTGCTTTGCCTCATGTTGGGAAGGAGAGGGAGAAGATGTGAGTGGGCAGGCAGAGGTAAACAAGACTGTGTTCCCTTCCATGGATAATAATCAGAAGAAGGGAAAATTGCTTTCAGCAGAGGGGTTGTTTATCTCCAGAGAAACAGAGAAAGGTGGAAATCTGAGGAGGGAGTATGTCCTTGTGGATGACACTCAAGCTGTTGAGTTTAATCAGGCTGTTGATGGTGTGTAGTCCATTTACCTGCAGTGAATAACTTATTGATCTTTTCTTGTAGAGCTGTCTGCACATCTATGAAGACTATTACATGACTAGCAGATTCCACCAATGCCTTCAACAGAAGATTATCCATCAGATGGAAGTAGCAATCCCACAAGTAACAGCAATGCAGCCACTGCACCTACAACACCCATTGCCACTACTGGTAATGGTGGTGCCAGTGGGAGTAACAGCATGGTGGATCTACAGAGACCTATGCTGCCATTCCTGGGTATCAATTCTGAGTCTAGGACTTTCAATAATATGAGTTCTAGGGCACTGGCTAATGCTAGTGGAAGATCTAGTCCTGCGTTACAGTCTGCTGCATCTGATGTATTGCTCTCAACGCATTATTTGCTGAGCAAGTTTTTGAGTACAATGTTGAATCCTGGACTGAGAAAGAGGAAAGGGAGGGGAAAGGGAGATGGAGAACCCCATGTTCCAAAGATGGGTGGAGGTGTCAATGCATTTAGGAGTGGAGGGGTGAGAATGCTGGCTGATGGAGATGAGGATTATGATGGTGTTGATATTGGTGTGCTGAGGACAAAGAAGAAGAGTTGGAATAGGTTCAAGTGGACTTTGTTCATTGCAAATTTGGTAGTGAGTATAAGATTTCATTGGTTCTTCATTTTTTTTTTTGTTTTGATTTTGACACTATTTTTGATTGATTGGTATTTCAGCTGTCAGCTTATTTGCTTGTGGTATTTATCATATGCTTGTTGACATGGTTCAATGTCTGGAGCAAGGCAGACATTGTCTGTATTGCAAACCATCCTGAACTCATCATTTCCATGCTTGCATCTATGTTGAGAATATTCACCTCTCTTATCAGCTGGGCTAGTATCCTCCTCAACAACTGTTTCTTTCTTGCGATCTACACCCTCCTCCTCTGGGTCACATTTGTCTTCCTCATCACACCGGGTTACCTGACCTACAAATGCCATACCTTCAACCTCAAAGGTAAAGTCAATGCTCAATGGTCCAGAAACCTTGGAGTTGAAGGCCAACTACATGTTTAAGACATTCTGCATTGCTGCAGCTATTTTTCACCTTTCATTGAAGCTACAGTCAGCCAGACTTGTTACTTGAGAAGCATTTTGCCTGGCTGTAAATTATGTTATTTGTAGTTTGAGAGGATGGTGTTGAGGAAGTGGTATATGGATATATTCTCACTTGTCCCAGTGCATATGGTAATTATCATTGTGGGGTTGTTGTGCTCAAATCATGTTACATATAGATTTGGGAAAGGTATAATGCCAAAGAGGTATAGGCTGAGTTTGAATAGTATGGCTGTGATCATGGATAACTATGCCAGGTGTGTTGATTCTTTTTCTCTATGAGTAGTGGATTCATTGTTGTGTTTGTTTAGTCAATTGGCAGAACAACATGGCAATGATGTCACAACTGATATTTTGACCAAGTTGTGTTTGGGCTGGCAGTTGGATGGGTTGCTGAGCATGGGATATTTGCAGAGTGTGAGTAAGGTGCCTAGTATACACATTACAAGCAAGTATGATTCCATCACAAGTAAGGGTGAATGAAGTGTTGTCTCCTCTACCATTCAAAACATGGTTCGTCAACTTTGGGCCCTCATTTTGACACCCCAATGATTCCTTCTATTCTGTTACTCTTCTTTCCTCTTCTCATGATCCCTGTATGCATCTTTGGACTTGTGTGTCTCCTCATATGCAACTCATACTGTATCATTTTCTTCCAACCCTCATTCTTCTATTTTCATTTTGTCATGAAACGACAGGCTCTTCCTATTATTCAAAGGACTTTTCTTTTTTTTTTGAGGACTTGAAATCATCTTTCTCTGAAGGACTTTCCATAAACTTTCTCCTTCCTTTGAATTGACATTCTCATCACGTCTTCAAGTTTCACACTGGTTTCCTGTTTTCACCCTTTTTTCTCAATTCCCTTTTCATTTTTCTTTGTCCAGTTCATCAAACCAAGGTTCTTCTTCTCTTTTGACTCAGATTCATTGGAATGTCCTTGTTCTTGTTGTTGGCAATGCATTTGCATGACCCACCACCACCACCATTGTCATACCACTTCCTACCACACACCATCTCTCAGTCTCGTACATATACAATTCAAACTTAAATATCAGTAGCATGCGTTATTATTTTCAGTATGAGAGTATTAGTGGACAGTTATGCAGAATCTTTTTTTAATTATCAACAATGCAAATGACCAAATGCTATCTCATCACACACTATCTTCTGATAATGCATTTCATGCATGTTCTCTCAAGGCTTGAACAGAGTAGATAACGTGTGCTGTCAGTAACTCAGTTACCCCAGATAATTGATGTGACATATATGGAGATCAATTGTAAAGGAAGTCATTACTCCACACTATGTAAAGGTTCAAGATGACCAGGCTAAGGTCCAACTGAAGACAGGTGGTATTTAATTCTCCTCCACATGTTCTCTCTTTTCCTTTCTATGCCCTAAACCTTCCTCTCTGGCTCGTTCTTGTTGGTTCACTGAGGTCTTATACTTTTTTTTTCTTAGGACAACAAGAGTGATAACTGACTGTATTGTGCTCTTGTTTAGTGGCCCTTGGGAGTTTGTGAAGGACTTTGGTGAGGAACTGGGTCTGTAGCATGACCAACTTCAACTTTGACAATACCTTGGAACTGCAACTACAACTAATACTATGACAATTGAGCTGAAGAACATGGAAGGATGCATCTAGTTTTGAGATGCATTGTTGGTAGTGTGTTACCAACCAAGGCTGCCATTATGATGTTGTCATTGAGGGTTGTATATGCAGGGTTGCCAGCCAGCAGAAGTGCGAGTGGTGGTCTTTTACAGAGGAGAGGGTATCATGATGAGAGTTTTGGGTATAGACCTCCCCTGACATATGTTTTTCTGGATTGTGAGTGTTAACAGCTCCTAGCTCCTATTTTTCTCTTTCATGACATTGGTCCCATCATTCTTTCATCACAATCACCACCATCATCATCTTATCTGCATTCACTTCACTCACCTCATCTCCCCTCTTACACTTACCCATACAAACAACTCACACACACTCTCTTACTCAGACAACAAAAAACAACTCTCAAACCATCATTACAATGCTCCTCTCCTCTGCTACATCAATTAAATGCATATACACAGTCACAGAGCTGCACGTATAGATCCTCTAGATTTGATCTATAGAGAAGTCACTGCTCTTGATCTGAAATGGTATGGGCACATAGAGGGGGAGGGGAAGTATGATGTTGATGGGATTTTATGGACTAAACATGTTGGTGAGATTGGTGTTGGTGTTGGAGCAGAAGGGGAGATGTGGACATTGGAAGAGATTGAGAAACATTTGAGAGGTGTTTATGTTGGGAAGATTGGATATGAGGTGAGCAATAATGTACTGAATATGTCACAGTGTGTTTTGAGCATGGCGCAATGGAACTTTCTCTAAGACTGACATGCTGTTTGATAGTTTATGCATTCACCATCAAAAACAGAAAGACTGTGGTTCTCTCATTTGTTGGAATCACAGAAGTTGCTGTCACTGATGGATAAACTGTTGTTAGAGGTGGACATTGAGAAGAAGAGGAGGATACATGAGTTGTTGGCTTGTAGTGAGGTTTTGGATCATTTTTTGCAGGCTAAGTTTCCAAACCTGAAATGTGTGAGTTACCTTTTTTTCGCTTGTTGAAGATGATGCTGATTTTGGAGGTTGTGTGGATAGTATGGACTTGAGGGTGGAGAGTCAATGATTTCTGCATTAGATATGTTGTTCTCTTCTGCTGCTCAAGGTAAGCTTGGGAACTCTTGTTACATTGAGTGAATGCCAACTAAAATGTGTCAGGTGGAATACAACATATCATACTAGGTACATTCATGTGTCATCTCACTCAAGATGATATTGACACTCTTCTTTCTCAGCTATGCCTCATGAAGATCACCTGAATCTCCTCACTAACTTCAATACTCCTCAATGACACTATTCCACAAGATCAAGAGTGGCTCTGAGTGGCCTGAAGAGTTAGATGCTGAAGGCAACATGCTTAGCCATCTTGGTATGTCTCATACCCATCACTGTTACAAGTTTGATGTGGAGAGAATGCCTATTCAGTCTTCCTTTACACCTTCTATGACAACAGTGAATTATGGTTTGAAGAAATTGTCATCACTTTTGCCTCTTGTTATTCCTGGATCACTTACACCTCATGCTGCAAGGACAACAATGACAACAACGACATATAGTAGTGTTGAATGGGAATAGTACCTTTCACTTCAAAAGCTAAATCCTCTTCCTCTTCCAATGGTGGTCATTTGTCCAATACCAATTTGAATGTTTGTACAGGTACAACTGACAAATGAGGGGGGAAGAGAGGGAGTGGGAAGAAGATGTTATGGTGATGCTGGATTATTTGTAATCAAGCGCATTAGGTCATCCTCTACAGGAAGCCTAACAGAGGAGGCTCTTCGTGTTAGCGTGTTCCAGGTAATGATCACCTATAGGTACTTAATTATTAATAGACAAATTGACAGGTCTATTAATAACTGAGAGTCCACTAACAACTCAAGAGATTCTGCACCATGAGTATGATGATCAGTGGAATAGACTCAGATCAAAGTCTATTCTGAGAGCGACTTAATCAATAAGCTAGATATTGACACTTGACAACTTAATTGCTTATCAGACTTTGGTTGAGTTAAGAGACTCTATTCTCGAGGCTCCACCTAACCAAGTAGAAACGATGGTTTCTCCTTGTTAGTTGAGCTCGCTTATATACTACTTATACATGTTTGTTTCTACTACATAGACAACTATAGGAGTACATAAGTAGAACATTCCAGAAACTACAGGAAAGTTGTAGAAGGTTGTGGAAGGCTGTAGAACCTTCTGGAACATTGTGGAACATTCTAAGAATAGTATAGAATGTTGTAAACAACTTGTAGAACAATGTAAACAAAGAACTAAGAATATTGTGGAACATTGTAAACATATCATAGAACATTGTAAACAAGTTCTATGAATAGTGTCCACATTTGTCTAAGTAGATATAGCCTGTATATACTAACTAAGACAAATATAAACAAATAAGAAATGTAATTGTTCATAACAGAAGAACAAGGTTGATTCAGTTATCCCAACACCAGCAGGAGGAGGAGAGATGGTTGAGATGGCAATTTTTGTGGATTTGACTGATCCATTTGTGAGTCCTACATCTGGATTCACATTACCCAAGTGCATTGGTAATGGAGGGGGAAGCACATTGGATATTGGACATGAGATGAGTGTGGGACATACAGATTGTGTTGAGAGTCAGAATCCAAGTCAGGGTTGGAAAGAGAAAGGGAGGGATGTTGAGAGGGATGGGTCAGTTTACAACTGTTGTTGGGAATAACCTAGTTCTGGGAATTTATTCCAGGCTGGAATTCTTTCACCCAGATTCCTCTTATTTCAAGTTGCTTGTTGAACATGTGAAGGTGCTGAATGACACTTGTCACAAATCACCCTATAAGCTGCAAACACTGAATTCTCTTCATCAGCTACATCCAGGGATGAATAGTCTAGATCATGTCTGAAATATAAAGAATGAGACTCAATCAATGATTTGAACATTTAGCCCTCAATATCCAATAATTTGGCCTCTAGTTGTTGGCCAGTGCACTCAGCATTAGTCAGATCTGGTGTTAGTTGAATTGCAAGCAGGTGTTTCATTCTGTGAATATGTTACATTTGGACTACAGGAAACTCACTATATATTCTGATGTTGTGTGGATGCACAAGATAAATTTCAAAAAAGGAACAACATTTAGGATTGCATGGTGTGAGGGTTTTGGGTGCTAAAACATGTCAGTAACCAAGGCAGGGATGTCAAGCAGAACTTAATGCACCATTCCACAGAAAAATAGCTGCAGGCCATCTCAGTGTCAATCTGGAGTTTAGCAGCAGAGTCCACGTCCATTGTGTGTGGGGTGTGGTTGCTTCAGGAGCATGTTAGACTGTTTAATTGGACATTTGTATGTTGAACTCACCAGTTATTGAGTTGTGCACACAAACACTCAATCTCAGTGCCAGTGGCTTGAGCAAAGGGCATGTGAATGTTGATGGTCACAGTAGCTTGCAGTAAGATGGTGGTGCTTCTGTTGAGGTGAGTGAGGTGGTGGCAACAGAGGAGGTAAGGACAAACAATAGAGAAGGACCTAGTAGGAGAAATTGAGTTTTTTTTAATGCCAATGAGGCCTGTCAGTCAAAGGCACACCTTGTGTCATTGATCTGCTGTTTCCACTAAGCCCTCTTCCAATACTACCATTGCCGAGAGTGAACAAGGTGTTGAATGTGATTGTCGTGGTTGTCATAGCTGCTGTCAAAAGTTGCAAGTGTAAGTGAACAACAGTAGAAAACGCAACTCAGCAAATGGCTTCATGTTGGCTACCTAGAGCTTGCACCAGTGATGTTCTTGTTGAGAGACTTTTGTGTAGGATGCTATAGAGAGGCAATAGCAACAAGATAAGCAAGTGTTCTTTGAACATGATATTAATACTGATGCTGTATTGGAAGACACAGAAAGTGTCTCAATCGATTACTGAATGAAACAGATGGAGAAAAGAGAATGAGAACAAGATAAGTGAATGTTGTAGATGATAAGAGAATGAGAGGTAGGGAA
>KQ962731.1:15296-27884 GCA_001563735.1 Leucoagaricus sp. SymC.cos
CTGGCATTGATTAGTAGGTACAGCAAGTGTATTCTGTTGAAAACTACTCAAGATATCAATTAATGCCTTCTGATTGTATACACAACTGTTGACTGACACCATGATATGCCTCTTGCAATTTGTTAGCATTGATACATCATAAAGATAGCTCTATCTATGCTCTTATAACGAAACCTCAAATTGTATTTGTATGTTCACCTGGACGCTCGTATGTTATGAGCTACCCTTTTTCTGTTCTGGCAATAAAAGTACCTGTTTTGGAGATGTCTCCATGTGCGATCAATTGCTTGTTTGTGCAACAGGGTCAGCATCTCAATGGAGATGGTCCCATCAGCTCCCCAGAGGACTAACATCCGTTTTCAGCAGGTGTGTAGATGCTCACATGTGAAGTTGTCAAGTATCTAGCAGTATACTGGCTGACCTAGCAAAGTTGATCTTTGACCAGCATGGTGGCTATCTTCTTAAATGTTACTAGTATTTTAAAGTATACTTGCACCTTTTAATGTTCAAGTTTTCAAGGGTGTATTGGTGTGAGGTGAAAGTCTGACAAGTATACTTGTCATACTCGTCAGATGGAACATCCTTGACAGTAGTTTACTTTTGCTATGCTAAGTGTGACATGTATATGATAGTATACTTGCTGTATGGTAATGAATTTGAATTTTGTCCACAACCATCAGTGATACTTATTCCTGTCAACTTCTCCTGAGTAAAACTCTTTCATATTCCATGTGTCACTACCTCTATGCTAGTGCCATATATTTTTGACAGCCCACAGGCTATCTTCTTGCTTTATTCTCTATCACTTTCTCAACCTAGTTGAGCCTAAATCTCTTTTCGACATTTGGACAACCCTGGTCTGATCAACCAGACAATCCCACATCAATCAAAATTGACCTTGCTTATCAAAACCACTCTCATACATCAAAACAACCTTTGCTACTCTATATCGTTGCATCATCACTTGAGTACTATGCTGAAGATGACCTTGCACAACTACAATCTTTGCAGCAGCAAGGCCAACAACCCCATGCCTGGGGATTTCACAGGTGAGTTTTTCACTTCCAATGTTTGGACGACCCTGGTCTGATCAACTGGACAATCCCACATCAATCAAAATTGACCTCACTTATCAAAACCACTCTCATACATCAAAACAACCTTTGCTACTCTGTATCGTTGCATCATTGCTTGAGTACTATGCTGAAGATGACCTTGCACAACTACAATCTTTGCAGCAGCAAGGCCAACAACCCCATGCCTGGGGATTTCACAGGTGAGTTTTTCACTTCCAAAACAGGTAATGAAAAAAAATTTCCAGAACATCCTCCAGGTCTTTCCGTTCCAGCAATGACTTCAACCTCTCGGGCCAATAGTTGAGTCACAAGTCCCATCCTAAGTGAGGACTTTGGTCTTCAACCAGGAGATGTTGATCCATTGGCTTCTCATATGGATGATCTGAGCAGGTCTCAGTTGTCCAATAGCCATGTACATTCGGACATGAATGTCAGTACAAGATGGTACATACACTAGCATTAGTAGATCCATTAGGGATTGTGACAATGAATATAGTTCCTACAATGACTTGATTCCAATGTTGTTTGAGGATGAGAAGAATGACTCAGTCAATGAGTCTGCTCCATTCTCTGTAAATCAGTATGGATGATCTGAGCAGGTCTCAGTTGTCCAATAGCCATGTACATTCGGACGTGAATGTCAGTACAAGATGGTACATACACTAGCATTAGTAGATCCATTAGGGATTGTGACAATGAATATAGTTCCTACAATGACTTGATTCCAATGTTGTTTGAGGATGAGAAGAATGACTCAGTCAATGAGTCTGCTCCATTCTCTGTAAATCCCCCTTATGAACCTGGTGACAGTCTCAGTAGTGAATAGCTGAGGACCATAAACAATGCAGCTGCCAATCTCACCAATGAAGAACATGAGAGGATTATTTGTAGGAACATTGCCAGTAGTTCAAAGGATAAGGGGAAGGGAATAGATCCTTGCAACTGGGATGTTGCAGGGATACCTCAAGATAAGCTTGATATTGAACTTTAAAGGGCTGCTTTTGAAGACAGAGACCCTGCAACATCCAACTTTTATAGTAGCAGGAATTCTTGCTAAAGAGTTAGACTTGAAAGCTCAGGAAGATGCTTATAAAAGCATCATTGGCCAAATCAAATCTGAGAGGGCATCTCAGAATGTCAGCAGTAGTAGGTTTAGGGATCATGGAGACTCTGATGGACCAAACACCTCTGATGATGATAATTCTGAGACCAAAAAGAAGAAAAAGAAAAAGAAACATTCAAAGAGCTGTTTGAAGAAATGCTCTTGGAGTTGTAAGCAGAAATCTTCCAAAAGGAAAGATAGTACTTAGTCAGACACTGATGGTTCTGATCCTGAACAGAAGGAATCACACCAAGTCAAGACTTCCAATAGCTCCCAGAAAGAATGAGGAGTCAGCAGATTCATTAAGCACACATATAAAGCCAATAAGAATAAATTGCCTCATAATTCATTTGGACTGACTCGTAGAAATGATGGTTTATCTGACAGGGCTACCAAGCACATTGACCTCATCAATCTAAGAAGCTTTCTTGGGAAAGCCTTTGAGGAGATGAGAGCAAGGTCTGAACCACCAGCTGGCAAGCACAGTGATGGACCACCTAAGAGACATAAAAAAAAAGGAGCAGATCTCACTCTAGAAAGAGATCTAATAGGAAGAGCAAAAGGCAGTCTTGCCAAAGCTCTAGTCAGGAATCTAAATTCTCAGTTGACACTGACAATGGTGGAGACCTTGTAGGAATAATAAACTACACAAAGGTTAGCATGAGGCATAGACATAAACATAAGCATACTTGAGCTCACCTCAGTACTCAAAGAACACATGAGAACTGAGGGACTAACTACATTATTCTGTGGTATTTATACTATTTATGCACCACTACTTTGGTGCAAGTGAAATAAGTGCTTTGTTTTTGGTCAGAATCCTTATTCCTTGGTAGAAAAGGCTTCTATTCTCAGTCTGAATTGATTGTATGGATAATTTTCTTTTTGGACCAAAATTGATGGAGATGTCTTTTGGTGTAGCCTCGAGATTGGCCTGATTATATCATAGATTCCAAATATAGAAGGTGCCTACTATATATAATTAATCTAATCTAATCTAAAGCAGTGGCTACACTTTCTGGAACACAATGGTGAGAAGTATACCTCCTTGAGCTGAATGCCTGGACTTGCAACTCTGCATCCTGTGCTCCAAGACCACTCCAATAAGCATCCATCCAGCAGAACATCTAATTTTGCCACTTTCACATGAGGAGAACATTCACAGATGTAAGGGCATGTAGCATGTTCTCCTGCAACATCGTGAATGTGTAGTCACAGTGTTCATGGAGGTACCACTTAACACAGCCCCAGAAGTATTCAATGATATTGAGCTCACAATGGTATTTTGGAAGCATAAGACACATGTGACCTGCATCTTCAATAACTTCTTGGACCAGTGACTTCTGGGCCTTGAAATTGGGCTGATATTCCAGAATGTGTTGTGTACAGCAATTAGTGCTATCTTTAGCACACTTCTAGCAGTGCATCACAAGCATGTTTCTCCACAGTTCTCATTCAAGAAGCACCTCCTTCATATCTTTCTGGAGCCCAGAAAAGGTTGGATGATTAAGAGGAAATACCATTAGCTGAATGACCTTCTGTCCCTATGCATCAAGATACCAGCTGTCATGCATAAATGTTTGCTTTCCACCAGGCCATAAGTTCATCTGACTGGCCAATAAAACATCTTTGGCATATGCACAATAATCCTGGGAATTGTCAACCAAAATGAAAGCCTGATACCCAGGTCCATGAGTTGCCTCAAAGGCTGGAATAATTTTCTCACAAAGCTGTTTGGACATCAGATATGAGCACAACCAGTGGAAATATAACTGTACCTGTTTCACAAAGAGCTCTCCATTTCAATATCCATCATAATTCTTGCTATATTCAAGAGTTTGACTGGCATTTTTGATCTAGCCTGTTGTTGGGCATATGATATCAAACTGGTGAAGTCCACAGCCCACACTTTTCTTTCTCAATAGTTGTTGTCCCTCTGAGAGCCAACCAAATTTTTGACTATCATTAGCTTGTGCTGTCATTTTATCATGAGCAACAAGAACTAAGTGACATTCAACAAAGTTGTCCTCCTTCAAATCTCCTTTGTAAGATCTGCTGAATTAAACTCTACCAAACAATGTTGTTCTCTATCAAGAGCAAACTTCTTCTGGCACTTCTCAACAACATCTGGCTGCTCATGCCCATCATAATAAAGAGCCTTCTTATACTCTGTATATCAAAAGCCTTCTTTGTGAAGAAAACAGCAGGCAGTGCAAAGACTGATAGTGTCCATGACCTTTTACTGGATATGAAGGAAGAGCTCTACCTCCATATACTGCTTAAGTCCAGCAGAAATTTCATAGTAGAAAGCATCCTTGAGATATTTCTTTGTGGCAGCTGAAATCATCTCCTCCCAAGCAAATATAGATAACTTGGATAGATTCATTGCCCATTTATTAGACTGAATGTAAGATCAAAGTTCATCTCAAATTTTAGAGACTTCTAAAAGTGACCATGATTTAATGTGATTTCTCTGCTTTGACCCAGGAAGTGATTGACTTTCGAGCCACTTATAGACCTAACACCTCACTAAGTGTACACCCCATTTTGGTGAAAATCTCTGTGCCTCTGCAGCAATAGCTGATGCATTCATTCCCATTCTCTTGTTCTTCACAACTATAAAGAGATAGCTGTAGATTGTATGTGTATGCCAAGCTTATAAGCCTTCTTTTCCAGCATCAAAGTTTGTCCACTTTGATCTAATTAGCTTCTCGATATCAAACAACCCTCTCTCCAGGCTTTTTCTTTGTTCCTTCTGCTTTCAACACCATGCTTCTCACCAGGGAATCTCAAGTCATTGCCATTTGAGAGGTGGTGAGGCTTGAACTCAAAATACTGCTTCACTGGCAGTTCTGTCTGTGGTATCATCTTCAGGCTGATCATTTTTGGATTGAGGTTCATCATTGAAAACATCCAAAATATAGCCTGTGAAGACTTCAGATACTTCCAGTGAAGCATCTCTTGGTGGTTTTGTTCTAGCTAGTTGTGAATGTGAGGCTCCTGGCTACAGAAAAGCTTGCATGAACTGGCTGGAATTCCTGGATTTTCATCATTGGTGAGTTGATTTCATATCATTCAAAAAACCAGAAACTCATGATTTTCTTGCTTTCTCATCTTCTTTTTCCTTATCCCTTGCCTGTTTGTCATGATACTGCTGAGTCTGACCAGAGTTACCAGTGTATGGTCCACAGAGATGACTTTCAGCACTCTTCCATTCACAGTGACTCTGGCTTTGCATAATCTTCTCAAAAGCTGATACTTTTTTTGAAGGCTCAGAGTGCTCCAAAACATGAAGAGACTCAAGCAGCTTGACCTCATGCTCAACACTTCTCCCCAACCAACTCAGAAACTCCTCCTCATCACATTCCTCCACCATCTCATTCCCATCCTCTTTATCTGGTGACTCAGGGTACTCTGTTTCCCCTTCAGTCTCTTCATCTGACTCAAAATCTGTCCAGCTGCCATCTGTCTCAACCACATGTGACACACTATCCTCAGGCTTCCACAATGACTCCTCACAACTGGGGGGATGTCTGATTGGCTGTTCAAGCATCTCAACTTTGGAGTCAGAATTACTAATCACATCTTCAACAGTAACCTTTGGTTGATGAAATTGACTTGCATATGCAATAGATTTTTTCTTATAGTTTTTTTTGTGGCCCATAGTGTGCAAGGAGGGTGTTCAGAGGTATATCAGTGACATGGCTACTTGTAGTATTACTTTTGATGCTCCTGTTTGTGAGCGCTGTGAATGTTCTCTACTATACACAACTAGATGAATTTTTATTTTTATTTTTATTTTATTTTCGCACAAGGTCCAGCCCAAATTGGCCACTGCACTTGCAGCGTCTAGGTGGCCTGCACCATAGAGTGTCCATAAACCACAAAGGAACAATAGAAAACTACAGAATAGTATGTCATTGTAGAGTAATAACACAGAAAGACAATGTACAGGGACAATGCAATGACACAATCAATGTGTACACTTGTAGCCTCAGCACACATTTACCACCCATGGCCACTCATTTTCCAACACTCCCCCTCAAATCATGATGAGGACAGGGTTATCTGGATAAAAATTCAGCATCTGATTATTAACTTAGTGACTTGGGGATGGGGATGCTGGGAATGGGTTGTCAGGATGGGGAGAGAGATCTTGTTTGACTTGGATTTGGTGAGCCTCATAATGTGCAGCATTGTCAATGTCAGCCTTGACTTTGAAAACCTATTTCAACTTAGAGGTGACTGGATCAACACCATCAAATAACATCTTGTTGTGTTCCCATATGTGTTCCTTGTCCTCTACCATCAACTCCCCCTCAATCTTCACTGTCTCAGCTATCATACCACCCTCACTACCCAAACCTTTCATGATATCAGTGTCTAGAGGCAGAGATACACTGCCTACATTGTTGAAATCATGAATTTGGCCATTATCCAACACTTTGGAGGTCTGTGCTGAGTTGACCATATTACCTGCACATAAAACATTGCCACCACCACCATCAAATGTAAGATCATCATTGTTGAAACTGCAGGAGACTGTTGTACTAATAGCAGAAGAAGGATGGGCCTTGCCAAAATTGCTGCTGATGCTGTGTTCTATCAAAGCCAACTTGGTGATCACCACATCACCACCTGGCTTCAAAACCTCAATGCAGGTGACACTACCTGCACATTTTGTGACTTGGCTCAACTGTAGATTGACATGAAAACTCAGAATTGGGAGAGATGACATAGTACACAGAGAAAACACCAGAGGAAATGTTATTGGCCACTTGGGATTGCAGCCCCAGGATGAGTGTATTGCAGACCTTACAGTTGCTACTATTATCACTAACAGATGACTCCCAGGCATTCTCAGACTCACCAGCAAACTCTCTCATCCTCACTGAAGAAATCTTCCTCAATCTTGCTTGTACCAACTATGTGGACAATGGGCTAGGCTTCCCAGTCACTGTCTACCTCTGATTCAACCTTGAATCTGTTGCTATGACTACTGATATCATCCATGGAAAAAAAGTCATTGTTGATAACTTCAACTGTAAATGCAACATTGTCATTGTCCCAAGTAGTGGCCATTACATTTGCACTCTCACCCAACTTGGACAACTCCAATTTCACTTTGACTTATTTTTCTCCTCCCTCTCAAGCTCAGGACACTCACACTTCATATGTGGGCCTCCACACTTCTAACAGAGACTTTTCTTCTTTCTGTTCCCTTTTTCCTTCCTATTTTTCTCAATAGACAGGGCATCATATACTGGTGCATCATCCTTTCCACAACTGCATGAGTATATCTGAGTTTGTTCCCACTCATTGCTGACCATGATAATCAACAGATCTAGATCAATTGTACTAGAACTGCTATATGCAACATTCAAACAGACAGCAGACAACTGCATTGATGCAAAATTGGACAGGGATAACAGTAAGGACTGGAGAATAGTACTTTGGTAGTCATCATCATTAATTGATATGCCCACAGCATCAAGTTTGGCACAGGATACACAAAGATCAGCAAGAAAATTATGCACATCCCCACCCCTAGGACAATGAGTTGACAAGAAGGCCTGGCACATATGAGTCTGAGATAATGCTCCCTTGTAAGTATACTCCTTGACAACTGTCTTCCACATCTTTGTGACAGTTAGTTGACTGTCTACCACAATTAGCATCAAATTCAGAAGCTGCTGCACCAGCACAGAATGCGCAATGTTCTCATGGCACTCTCATTCAAGAATTTTGCCAGTGATACCAAGAAGAATAGAAGCAGTAGGAGAAGTATCAGAGGAGTCTGAGGAAGCTAAAAAAGCCTTAACATGAGAGCCAGAACTGGGAGATGAAGCTGACAGAGGGAATACTGTAACTGAGGGAGGCTCAAGCACAGGCTTTGGGGTACTACCATAAAAGTAGCCCCACAATCCCTTGCCTCAAGTGGCAGTCTAGAAGCATAACTGGAAGATTGCCCAGTTCACTCCCAACTATTTGAGCTCAGGTACATTAGCAAGCATGATGTCATTGATAACAGTAGTAGACATAATAGACTCGATGCTTGAAATTTTTGTAGAACCTTTTTAGCAATGGATGGGGCCCATAACCTGTGAGAATAATAAACTCAGCACTTGAAGAACACATGAGAACTGTATTAGATAACTAGTACCTGTAGGAATAATAAACTACACAAAGGTTAGCATAAGGCATAGATATAAATATAAGCATACTTGAGCTCACCTCAGCACTCAAAGAACACATGAGAACTGAGGGACTCACTACATTATTCTGTGGTATTTATACTATCTAGAGTGTCCACAAACCATAAAGGAACAATAGAAAACTGTAGAATGGTGTGTCATTGTAGAGCAATGATACAGAAAGACAATGCACAGGGACAATGTGACAACATGATCAGCATGTACACTTGTGGCCTCAGCATGCATTTGCTACCCACAGCTACTCATTTTCCAATAGATCTCCCAGACAACCCTCCTTCAGATGATGGATCTACCCCTCTGACTCAGGAAGTTCTGATTCAGATAGGTGGAATTTGTCATCCTCTGACCATTCATCAATTAGTGAAGAAAAACTTGCAGGGAGACATAAGGATGCTGCAACTTCTGCTCATAGACACTTAAACAAGCCAGAGAAGGCTCAGACTTCAAAGTCCTTACTCAAACCAATTCCACCAGTCAAGTATGATGGATCTCCCAACTCACAGACCTTCTTCAGGTTTATGAAGCAGGCTATGGAGTATATTACAGATGGATGTGCGCTGCCTGAATGAGAGATTTCAATCATCTCTCATTTCTTAGAAGGTCAAGCATATGACTTCTATCTCATGTGCTCTGCCTGAACGAGAGGTTTCAATCATCTCTCATTTCTTAGAAGGTCAAGCATATGACTTCTATCTCCTAGAATACTCCTTAGATCCTGGGAAATAGAACTTGTCAGAATTTATGGAAGCATTGTTTAACTATATCTTCCCACCTAATTTCCAATCTCAACAAAGACAATACCTCAACAGATTCTAACAGAGTAATCTGTTGGTATGGGAATATACTGCCCAGTTATTTGAGTATTTCACTCTGCTAGGGTGGGATGCTGACCAGACAAGTGACCACTGCAAGATGGTTAACAAATTCTGGTACAGACTTAAGTTTGAGATCCAGGAAAGGTTGTGGATACACAACTTACATCCTGATATCAACTCTCTTTCTGAAGTAAGATGAGTGGAAGAAAGGATTGAAATGTCTCTCATAGTTGCCTCTAATGTCACTAGTTGTGACAATAAGAGTAAGCCAAATAGAAAGAAAGATCAGTCATGTGGTTCAAGAAATGGGAACAAAACAGGAGGACAATTATCCCAGTCCTGTTTGGGCAGCAATAAGAAGGGTAGATGTTTTAAGAAAAAAACAAATGCCACCTCAGATGTGAACTCCAATGAAAATTGGAGGAGTCAGTGGCCACGCAATTGAAGGAACAATGCTAAGTCCAACAAAGATGGTGATCCTCAAGAGAAACTCTCCAAGGGTTCAGCTAAAAGCAAAGACAAAGTTGAATACTGAGACTGTGGAGATGATCATCTTCACAGCCAATGTCCTCATCAACAGACAGTGGCCTCATCAAGCCAAGGGCCACCTGGTGTACAGAGTAACAACATTGAGTTTAAACAATATACTGATGCTGAAGCTCTATGTGTTCTATCTGAATCCACAGAATGTGATAATTTGATATATCTGGGGGCATTAGGACTTATGGGAGATCTAGTGTCCATATAGACTTCTTTGGATTATCACACCTGCTATGAAGAGTCAGTAATTGAACAGGACAATGAGCACAACTTACAACTTGAGCTATAAAGCATACCCAGTCTGCAGACAGTCTCCAACTCCAGTGCTGACCTTGAGTCTGGAAAAAATGATGATGACTACATACCAGTTCGGACACCCAACCCTGATATCGATCTCTACTCAACAACTGAAAGTGATTCCATCAGAAAATCCTTTGTCAATGTTTTAGAATAGCTGAGTGAATGTTTCTCACAAAGTAAGGGTAATTGCCCTTGAAAATCACCCCAGAATCATAAGAAGACACAGCACTATAGAGTATGACAATACCATCATTGGCGAGAAGGACCTATATGTGATCATGCAAAGGTCAAAGTTGAGAGAGTATGCTTGAGGGCACTCTCTGATTGGGGACCCTTTCAAGTTAACCTATATCCAAGAAATAAAAAGATCATTGTTAGTTCTGGAGATTGGAAATAGTGGGTTGAAATCTAGAAGGATGAAGCAATAAAACTCACTTATGACTGACTGGCTTGCTTTCTTTTTTATTGAAT
This sequence comes from Leucoagaricus sp. SymC.cos, assembly GCA_001563735.1. NCBI lineage: Eukaryota > Fungi > Basidiomycota > Agaricomycetes > Agaricales > Agaricaceae > Leucoagaricus > Leucoagaricus sp. SymC.cos. Next base: position 25,816 of record KQ962731.1, read on the forward strand.
GATGATTTTCTGTTGTTGCTAAAAGGAGATCTCTCCAAAATTACTTGCCTACATAACTGGATTGGCAGAAAAATTAGAGACAAAAGATGTGATACTAAAAGATGCAGAGCATATACTCAATACCAGACTTTTTTGACTCATTCAGAATGACTATGATGATGACTATGAGATTGATCTTCCTCATCAGTTTGAACTATGGATGGAGGATAACTTCATAATGATACATGATACCTTCTATGAGAGCTACTCTGCTCTCAAAGGACATCTGCTACTGAACGATGATTTTGACTTAGTGAACTAGATAGTCAAAAGAGAGAATCATAACTCATAGTGGTTTGAATGCTGAGACATAACATTTGAGCTATAGCATGACATCTGGGGTTGTCTAGTGGAGGAAGTTGGTGCTGAACCAGACTCTCCTATCATAGACCTTGATGTTGATGACCTGAATTTTCCATATGTGATCTTCCCAGAAGATGAGGTTGAATTTTCCAGTTTAGAGTTAAATAGACAACAGGTAAAAAGGGGAACTTATCCTGCCCTGCAATGAAATGCAGCTAGTCACAAGAATATAACCTGTCCCATGCCTAAGCCTCTTGTGATTGTTATAAAGGTGAATGGTCATCTATACCATGCTCTGGTGGACTCTAGTTCATTGGGTGACTTTATGTCTACCACACTGGCCCAGCAGCTGAATGTCAATAAAATCAAGCTTGAAAACCCCATTGGTGTCCAGTTCACAGTACAGGGCTCTTGCACAAAAGTCAACTATGGTGCCAAAGTCAATTTTGAGTATCAGCAGATAAGAGGAGAATATTACTTTGATGTCATAAATCTTTCTAACTATGATATTATATTGGGAGTGTACCAACATTGTGTCAGTATGAGTATTGACCCACTGACTATGGTTGTTGGAAATAACTCACCTCAACCAATGAAGGGGCCTCATATCAGTGTTTTGTCATCAAGGGCTACTCAGCTATATGAGGATAAGATTGAGCAAGCAAGGCAGGAGTTAAAGGAGTATGCTCAGAAGATCTGCAAAGATGGGTTAGATACTCCTTTACTCCTACTAAGGGAGATCAATCATGAAATACCTCTGATTGATCCCAATAAAAGATACTCATAGTATCTCTTCAGGTGTTCTGGAGTACTGCAAGATCAGTGGGTAAAGAAGAAGGAGTCATATATCAAGAGTGGGTGTTGGAAGCACAAACCAGTGTCTAATGCCATGCCAATGCTATTGATCACAAAGCCCAGAAAACCAGGGAAGCTCATGGTGTTATGAACTGTGATCGATTTGCATAAACAAAATGCTAACTCAAGGAAGCTTTCTTCATCCATACCTGTTAAGTTCCGAGACAGGATTGAGAGGGAATAGACGCGGAAGGGTTGGAAAGGGTCGGAGACGATCAACGCGGAGACAGAGACAGAGAAAACTACTATAAATAGTACAGATGCATATAAGTGGTGCCTGAGCATGTAGAAAGAACAGCCATGGCCATACTAGCAGAACCATGATTAGCAAGGTGATGCAGCAGAGGAACTGTAATCTGCCAGCCATGTTCCAAATGATCATGACTCATATATTTGCTCTATACATTGGTGATTTCTTAGAGATATACCTTGATGATATCATTATTTTCTCAGATATGTTGGAGGATCATGTTAAGTATGTGAAACTTGTGATAGATAAGCTAGAGGAGGACAAATTTTATCTCAGTGAAAAGAAGCTCCATATCCTCAAAAAGAAATTGATGATACTTGGTCATATAATAGATGACAAGGGGATCTGCATGGACTCTGATAAGGTCAATGCCTTATGCCAGTGGAAAATGCCCACAAACTGTGACCTGCTTTGTGGCTTTTTGGGCTCAGCTAGTTATCTAGCAGATAATATTGATCTTGTTCATATTCCTATAGGTGTTCTATCAGAGCTAACAGGGGACACAGTCCCATTTCAATGGGAGTACACTCACCAGCATGCATTTGAAGATATTAAGCAGATGGCTATGAGTTGTAAATATCATCATTGTAAACCTCTGAAGTATGGAGGTGATGCACCTCCT
>LSHD01010240.1:0-11066 GCA_001563735.1 Leucoagaricus sp. SymC.cos
GCTCCTAAAAATACCTGTTTATTTGCTGATTCAACTGGAGGACTACTAAATTTGTAGAGAGGAGACTAGAACAGTCTTAGCTATAGTGATATCTCTACTAGTATTAGTAAAATCACAGAGATTGGGAAGTTGCAGAGCTAAATACAGCAAGGAGCTAAAAGATGCATTAGAAGTGAGGACAAGACAGATGTGGAAACAGAGAATTGTTAATATAATTGAGGAAAGGAGGTATATTAATTTCCTCAAGCAAGTATTGACTCTAATGAAGGCATTGTGCATAGTTTGCAGGGTAATTTATAGAAAGTCAAGGTCTAATCACAAGACTTATGACTGTTCAGATATCAGAAAATTTAGGTTATTCACAAAATAGAGATCCTACATCCACTATGACAATAATATCTATAGCAACTTCTGTATATGCTGCCATATTCCTCAGATCAATGATAAACTCCACAGCTTCAACTCAGCAAGAGTGTATGCTTCTCAAGCATGTTCTTATCCCACCATCACTCTCTCCCTCATTTATATGATTTTTTATGACTAAGAGATAAGAAAATGTGTCCAAGAGTACTTCTAAGGTTATTGAGAGAATGACATTGAATTTGTCCAGTGGCTGACATTTGAAAATGTGAATCACAATAGGCTCAACACAATAGCTATTCTCTTGTAGTTTATCAAGAATCAATAGTTTAGCCTAACTTCAAATTCTTTTAACTAATATTCTCTTTGATTAACATAACATTGACTTCAGCATATATCTACTGTGCATTACTTATACAGATAGCTGTTATGGCTTTGGGTAGGTTACTCTGGATAGGATTCATAGACCATAGTATCTATTATCTTTATACTCTGCTCTACTCTATATTACTCTGTTCTCCTTACTCTTGTTTCACTCTGTATTACCCTAGACTATTAGTATAAGTACCTTAGGTAGAAGCCTGTATTTCTTATACTTTACCAATTGTACTTTTCCCTTATTCACCCTCAAGCCTTTGCCTCTATTGCAACCTGAGTTAGCCCTTAAGATCATAACATTTGCTAAAGTGTTACCAACTCACCTTGCCAAACAGAATAAAGGCACAAACATGTGCAGTCCTACAAAGAGGATGATCCTGTCAGAAGAAAACAACAATGAGCATTAGTAGCAAGCATAGCAGAACAACTGGCAGATGAAGACTACATTCAACAGTTATTACAGGAGGAATGAGACAATGAGACACCAGAAGAATCATCAACAGAGACAGACAAAGCTGAACCCAAACATGAAAAAGCAGAAGGAGAATCTGCAGAAGTCACACATTTATCAGTAGCATTAGGGTCACTCAGTATTAGCAGGCAATCAACATTGCAATCAGAAACAGACACCAAGAAATTGCACAGTACAGAAATATCTCAAGAACATGAAGGAATGGACATGGGTGGACACCGCCCACATCTATCACATAGACAATTGTGCAAACCCAGCACAAATCATATATACCCAAGCCAGGGTATTTTGACAGATCAAGGACTAAATAGAAAGACTGATAGAGAAGCATGGCATTCTACATCTCTGGAAACGATATCAGCAAGGACTGAGTATGAGTAATAGCAGTACTTTCTAGAATGAAAGGAGGGACAGCAGGTTTCTATGTATCAATCAAAGTAAGGGAGACAACAAGAAGCATATTTTGGGAAAACTTCATTTGGAATAATTGGGTTAGAGAACTTGAGACCAAGTTCTCTGATAGTATGGGCAGAGAACAACCTGAATGGAAGATCAAAGGGTTCAAACAAGGGAGGATACACATCTAGGATTTCTTAATTGAATTTGAAGTTCTCAAGCAGAAGGCACAGACAGACAACACCCATGCACTCTTCTTATTGAAGAAGCACATCTGCTCCAATGTCATTAAAACAATTATGGGATACCCAAAGGACTACCACCCAGACACCTACAAGGAATGGATTGAGTGCATCAGCACTGTTGGGAAGGGATACGAATTTACAGAAATAAAGCATCACCACACTACAGAAAGTGGTATCACTTATGGAGAGAGGGGTCAGCCAATGGAGATTGGTTGAATGACTCCTCAGTATGGGGACAAGGGGAACTCCAAATGCTACAATTGCAACAAAATTGGCCACATCACAGCCAATTTTCCAGAACCCAAGCACACACATGCTCTAGCCAACAAGGTCCAGTGCTACAACTGTGGCAAATTCAGACATGTCTTGAAATACTGCAGAGCATCACAACACACCAAACCCAGCTTTAGAGGACTTATGGAAGTTAAAGAGGAAGATGAGAAGCAACAAGAGGAGGGTTTTCCAGAAGGCTCAAAGTAAAGCATGCAGAAACCTATAATCATAGAGTCTCTGTGTCATACCCCTCTCAATATATCATTTCCCAAAGATGAAACTCAAAGTGTGAACTCCTCACAAACTCCATGGTAAACTAAAAAGCAACTGTCAAGGCATTAATTGACTCCAGATGTACCTACACCTGCATATCAGAAGAAACAGTCAAGAAGCTTGACCTCCTCCTAAAGTCAATTATGGAACCTTTTGAAGTATTCAATGCAGATAGAAGCCAAAGTGGAAAAAAACCCGTCACAGACTATGTTGACATCACTCTAAAAACTCAAGGACATGAAGAGCAGGTTGAGGCAGTAGTCACAACTCTAGAATCTGCAGACCTCTTTCTAGGACATGATTGGTTGACACACCACAACCCAGAGATCAATTGGAATAATAGTATTATCAAATTTACAAGATGCCTCTCAAGCTGCAAGATTCCCCATTGTGACATATGCATTGAACCTCAGATGCAGAGAACTGGAATTAGATGAGGAAGAGGAGGAAAAGTAACTGGATCCAATCTTATCTGAAGACCTATCAGACTACATGAAGGAGTATACCCATCTGTTCAACAAAATAAACTTTGACCAACTTCTGGCTTACACTCAATAGGATCATGAGATCAAACTCATAGATAATGCACCCTCTGAACTTAAAGCAAAGATCTACCCCATGACCTTGAAGGAAGAAGAAGAACTCAATATGTTCATTGATGAGAATCTCAAGTCTGGAAGAATTCACATCTCCAAATCCCAATATGCAGAACCATGTTTTTTCATCCCAAAAAAAGACAGTTCAAAATGACTGATATAGGACTATAGAAAAATCAACCAGCATATGGTCAAGGACAAGATGCCTATCCCTCTCATCAGTGAAGTTGTTATGACTCTGGGTAGTTTACTCTGTGCAGTACCACATCTAGGGGTTGTAGCTATTTTCTAGCACTCTGTTTACCTTGTGTCTGTTACCTTGTGTTACCTCGTTATGCTGTTACTCTGTGTAGGTAGTATATAAGTACCTTAGGTAGAGCCATGTACCTTACACTTTACCAATTGTATTCTCCCCTTACTCGCCCTCAAGCCTTTGCCTCTGTTGCAACCTGAGTTAGCTCTTAAGGTCGTAACATTTGGTAAAGCATCACCAACTCACCTTGCCAAATGGAACAAAGGCATAAATGAAATTGGTCCTACAGTGAGGATGACCCTGTCAGAAGAAAACGACAGTGGGCTTTAGCAGCAAGCATAGCTGAGCAACTGGCAGACGAGGAATACATACAGCAACTGTTACAAGAAGAACGAGACAACGAAACACCAGAAGAATCGTCAACGGAAACAGACGAAGAAGAACCCAAGCCAGAACACAAAGAAGCAGAAGAAGAATCTGCTCGAGACTTAGAACACCTATCGGTAGCATTAGGATCGCTCAGCATCAGCAGACAATTGACATCAGAAGAAACGGAGACAGAGGAATCAGACATGTCTCAAGAACACGAAGGACAACCCCTGGCACCAATCACGCAGATGATAGTTCAAACACAGCACAAATCATATATACCCGAACCAGGTTACTTTGATGGGTCAAGGACTAAATGGGAGGATTGGTGGCACAGCATGCTGTTCTACATCGCAGGAAATGACATCACGGAAGAACAAGTTCAAGTCATGGCAGTATTATCACGACTGAAGGGAGGAACCGCAGGTTCATATGCATCAGTTCAAGTACAAGAGACGATGAAGCCCAACTATTGGGACAACTTCATATGGGAAACTTGGACCAAGGAGTTGGAAACTCTGTTTTCAGATGGTATGGGGAAAGAAGAGGCCAAATGGAAAATAGAGGGATTCAAACAAGGACGCATGCATGTCCAAGACTTCCTGATCGAGTTCGAAGTCCTTAAATGAAAAGCACAAACAGACGATGCCCACGCATGTTTCTTATTGAAGAAACATGTGCATCCCGATGTTATCAAAACTATCTTGGGATATCCCACAGAATATCACCCTGACACATACAAAGAATGGGTCGCCTCAATTAGCTCTGTTGGAAAAGGATACGAATTCACAGAAATAAAACACCACCATGTCACCGGAAGCAGCATCACCTATGGAGGAAGGGGTCAGCCCATGGAAATTGGGTGAATAACGCCTCAATACCAGGAGAGGAAGGATTTGAAATGCTTCAATTGTGGAAAGGAGGGTCATCTTGCAAAGAACTGCCCAGAACCCAGAAACACACATGCTCCAGCCAAAGTCCAATGCTACAATTGTGGCAAATTTGGTCACATCTCCAAATACTGCAGGTCGCCATGACGAAGCAAGCCAAGTTTTAGAGGACTCATGGAAGTACAGAAGGAAGAGGAGAAAATGAAAGAAGAGGGTTTTCCAGAAGGCTCAAAATGAGACACACAAGTTTTCAAGCCTATAACCATAGAGTTTCTATTCTGCACTCTACACAATATATTATTCCTCAAAGATGAAACTCTCAGTGCAAACTCCTCATGATATCCATGGTAAACCAACAGGCAATGGTCAAAACTCTCATCAATTCAGGATGCACACATACATGCATATCAGAAGACAAGATCAAGGAATTGGGGATCCCTATAAAACCAATATGCAAACCCTTCAAAGTATTCAATGCAGACAGATCTCTCAGCGGTCATAAACAAATTACCCATTATGCCAATATCGATCTCAACACCCAAGGCCACAAGGAACAACTCGAAGCAGTAGTAACCACCCTGGATTCAGCAGATATATTCTTGGGACATGACTGGCTAGTACATCACAACCCTGAAATAGATTGGAAAGAAGGAATCATCAAGTTCACCAGATGTCTACCCAGCTGTGACATTCCACATCACGATATATGTGTTGAACCTCACCTCCGAAGACTCTAAGAACAAGATGAGGAAGAAGAGGAAAAGCAACTGGACCCCACCACAATAGCTGACTTACCACCATATATGCAGAAGTATACACATCTATTCAACAAAACCAACTTCGATCGACTTCCTGACTGCACGCAGTGGGACCACAAAATCAAACTCACGGAAGGTGCACTGCCAGAGCTCAGAGCCAAAATATACCCTATGACAATCAAAGAAGAGGAAGAGCTCAATACATTTATCGACGAAAACCTCAAATCAGGAAGAATATGGATTTTGAAATCCCAATATGCTGCCCCATGTTTCTTCATTCCAAAAAAGGATGGGTCAAAGTGATTGGTACAGGACTACCAGAAAATCAACCAATATACAGTCAAGGACAAAACACCCATTCTGCTCATCAGCGAAGTTGTGGATTGCCTCAAGAATGCCAAACTGTTCAACAAATTTGATATTATTTGGGGGTACAACAACATTCATATCAAAGAGGGCGACGAATGGAAGGCAGCCTTCCTAACCAATCGGGGGCTATTCAAACCCACAGTCATGTTCTTTGGGTTGTGCAACTCCCCAGCTACATTTTCACAAATGATGACCACAATCTTCAGAGAAATGATTCACGATGGTACCCTAACAAATTACATGGATGACTTCGTAATCCCAGCCCAGATGGAAGAGGAACTCCAGGAAAGAACACTAAGGTTCCTGAAGATAGCAGCACACCACAACCTGTACTTCAAACGATCCAAATGCGAATTTGGAGTACCAAAGGTGCCCATCTTAGGAGTAGAAGTGGAAAATAGAAAGGTCAAGATGGAGCAACAGAAGATTGAAGCCATCTGGAACTGGAACACCCCATCCAACATCAAGGGAGTCGAGAGTTTCCTAGGCTTCATTAACTTCTATAGAAGGTTCATAGAAGGATTTAGCAACATAGCGGGACCTCTCAATGCCCTCAAAGGAAAGACTGAATGGAAATGGGGACCCAATGAGCAGCATGCGTTCGACACCCTGAAACAATGAATCACCGAGGAACCGGTACTTGCTCTCCCCTGACCAGACAGACAATTCCGTGTGGAAACAGATGTGTCGGGATATGCCATTGGGGCAATTCTATCCCAAGAACAAGACTGCAAATGGCATCCAATCACATTCATGTCACAAACCATGAGCCCAGCAGAATGAAATTATGAGATCTATGACAAAGAATTCCTCGCAATCATGGAATCTCTACGAATATGGCAACAATACCTCCTCGATGCATGGGAAATGTTTGAAGTATGGACAGACCATGAGAACCTGAAATACTTCAGAGAGCCACAGAAACTCAACAGTTGACAGATGCAATGGTATCTCAAGCAACAAGACTATGATTTCATCATTCAACATGTCCTGGGCAAGTCGAACACCAAAGCAGACATTCTCTCTCGCTGTGACAAACCCGATTGGAAAGATGAAGATAGAACAATCACCTTCCTGAAAAGCTTCATACGGCGGACAACGGCGATGGAGGAAACAAGCCTCCCTGTAGTATTGCTCCATGAAGCATGCTTCAAAACTCCCCTTGTTATGGATATGGAACGACAAATCCAAACCAACAAATATCGGGAGACTGAAGTCATCAAGGGACTCAAAGACCCCAACACAGGTTTCTCAGAAGAGAACAGATTGGTATATTATCTGAAACGGATCTACATTCCACCAGGAAAGGAACTGCGGTCCAAAATCATACACGAGTTCCACGATGCACCAGATGCAGGCCACCTGGGACAACACCGGACACTGGAAGTCTTGTCCAGAGACTTCTGGTGGCCTGGTATGAGGAGGGATGTAAAAAGCTTCATTAATGGATGCAGCATATGCCAAAGGACACGAATTAGGAGAGAACTGAAGGCAGCACCACTACACCCACTACCAGTGCCCAATCACCCATGGGAAGAGATCTCTGTCAATCTCATTGGTCCATTACCACCATCAGATGGCCATGACGTGATTCTCGTCATTGTAGATCGTTTTACCAAAATGATACGTGTCATACCCACCAGCATGGCACTAACCACAGGACAACTTGCCACGCTATATTGAGATCAGATCTGAAAGCTGCATGGTATACCAAAAAAGATTGTTAGTGACCGAGGGCCACAATTCGCATCAAAATTCATGGAAGGGTTATGTAAAGCTCTCGGAATCACACAAGCCCTGTCAACTGCATATTATCCTCAAACTGATGGACAGATGGAACAGATCAATCAAGAAGTAGAGAACTTCTTGAGGAAATATGTGTCCTATAAATAGAATAATTGGACATCCTGGCTCGCAGCAGCAGAGTTCCACTATAATGACAAACAACACTCAGCAACGCACCATTCCCCATTCTTCCTGAATTACGGAAGACATCCATGGAAAGGCCACACATTGACATCATACCCATCGCCAGCAGTAGAAGATTTCATAGCCAACCTCACAAAAGCGCAGGATACGGCAAAAGAAAGCATGGAACAAAACCGGAAGAGCATAGCATCGGCATACGACAAGAAAAGGAAGCAAGCCAGGAAATATCGGGTCGGTGACAAGGTGTGGCTGGAAGCATCCAACATCACATCTAATCACCCAAGCAAGAAGTTGGATTATCAAAGATATGGTCTATTCCCCATATTGGAAATCATAGGAAACGGCACGTACTGTCTCAAGTTACCATCTCAATGGGTCATACATGATATCTTTAACGAGGCACTCCTATCACCGGTGAGAAAACCTGAGTTTCTGGTCCAACAGCAACCTCCACCTCCACCACCTGATTTGATTGATGCAGAAGAAGAGTGGGAAGTCAAGGAAGTCTGGGGTCATCAAAAATGAGGTAGAGGGGTCCAGTACCTGGTTCACTGGAAAGGGTATGGTGATGAAGAAGATCAGTGGTTACCCAGGTCCCAACTGTCAAACGTGGAGGAGGCAATCCAAGAATACCATGATAGGTTCCCAGAGCAAACCTAATTGGGGAGGGGGGTGAAATGCAAAAACCAGATAAAAGCCACATCAGAACTACAGACCCAGTCAACACAACCTGGCTCTCACTCCAGTACTAGTCACTCCCAAACGAGTCTACATTGTGATATTCGCAATTGCCTCTACCGCTCTCATCATTGTTATTACTGCCTCCCTTGTCACTGCCAAATACGACCATTCCATCGACTGCAATGTCATTCATCAAACCCTACCCAACTGCAATGACTCCCTCATCCACCTCCAGGAACTCCGAAGTACCATTGCCCACTACTCTCCAAGCAGCCAAATGTACTACCAGCAAAATCAAACCACTAGCCTTTAAACCAACAGAGAAAATGGCAACATCGAACCTAGGGTGTGTCGACATGGAAGAAGTAGAACCATGCAACCAAGTCCTCCGAGACCCACTGTACCTTTACAATGACCTCACCCGCTCCATCAATGCCCTCGCAGTACTGGAAGAACAACTCCAGTCATTCGTAGAATCTGCACACAGCCTCGCCACAATCCTAGCAGACCTGGAAGGGAATGTTATCGAATTGTGTGCTGGAAGCCACTGCAGTTCAGACGCTCAGGATTTCATCGAAAGAATCTCAGCCACCCTTCGCTATGCTTGCACTGCATGTCTTGTGCCCAAAGCGCACTCCCTCCAATGCATCCTCACTGAACGCCTCCATAAATGTAACAATATTGGGGAACAGTTCATTATCAACCACATCACAGAAGTCACCAAATCCTACGCTCAAACTGACTCATACCCTGCCCCATTACCCACTGGCAAACGCACTCCCCCAGCCCCAGCCACAACTGAAGACCCCACTGAAGCCCCAATGGACGTAGCCAGGGAACAAGACATCGAGATGGATGACTATGACTCCAATGACACCCCTGCTGAAGGGATGATAGGACCATCAGCTATTGAAGATGCTCATGCCCTCTACAAGTTCCTCCAACGCCAAGACGCTGACTCCCTTAAGGTATCCACCCCCACCTACTTCATCGCCCCCAATCAATTCTACACGACACAAAAATACAGCGAAAGTGACAACAACTATTGGGCCCAGGTAGTTTATGAATTCCTACAGCACTATGCCAACACCCAGGCTTGCTTTAAAACCAGTCACATCATCATCTACAAAGGAGGCCCCGACAACATCCCTTTCTTCATCGGCTGTGACAAACATCACACCCAGTTTGCAATTGCACGAGCCAAGAAGGATCTCTCATGGTTCATTGTCAAAGGATAGAAGCAATCCATTGACACCTCTTCCCACTGTACATTGCGGATCCACGAGAGGTACCTCTTCTGTTACCAAGGACTATTGTTACTCCTGTCAGGTATCTCTTCCGTCACTATGTTCATACTTTAGTTGGACCTTTACAGTAATATTCTCTGTTCATGAGGACATGAACCCTGAGGAGGAGGTGATGTTATGACTCTGGGTAGTTTACTCTGTGCAGTATCACGTCTAGGGGTTGTAGTTATTTTCTAGCACTCCATGTTACCTTGTGTTACCTCGTTATGCTGTTACTCTGTGTAGGTAGTATATAAGTACCTTAGGTAGAGCCATGTACCTTATGCTTTACCAATTGTATTCTTCCCTTACTCACCCTCAAGCCTTTGCCTCTGTTGCAACCTGAGTTAGCTCTTAAGGTTGTAACATAAAGGTCTATGATGAATGAGTAATAAGATATACATTCAGCAAGATATATAATAGATGATAGGAAGTTATAAGAAATTAAACAAAGAAGTTTAATTAATGATCATCATTGAAAGAGTCTCATTGTTGATGCCAATGTCGAAATAAAAGTTAAGGGATATTAAAGATGTACAGTGTACTAGTGTTATTTTACACACTAGATTAAGATCATTTTTTTTTGAATCAACAACTCCACCAATTACCCTCTAATTTAATGTACATTGAGCTGAAGCTGTACTCTACAAGATTATGTGAAAACAAAGCCCATTATATAGTAGAAAAGTGCATGAAAACTGAAAACTTTCAAATTGTGATGTCTATCACAGAATTTGGCATTTTGCACAGTGTGACAAATGCATGACATTGTCAGTCTTGGCTGTGAGACCTGGTGTGAGAAATTAGAAACCAGCTCATAGAAGTATGATGGCGTGATAGAGGTGTGGTGTATTTTTGTCATGTTGCAAAGAAATACACTTTTTAAACTCATTTCACATCCAAAATATGCGATCTCTCTTTTAACAGAAAGCTGAGAAGATGCTGATTCTATATATGTACTTTATGCATCAATATGAGCAGAAACAGCTGAGAAACCATGCTCCAAAGATTCTATAAAAGTTGTTTATATTGATTTAGGTTTATTTTTGCGTCTTCTTCTCACTTTTCTCAAATACCACTCAAGTTCTGAGCCTCAAATTTAGCATACATGTAGTACATAGCAAGTAATATTTTACACGATTTGATTAGAGTATTTGAGAGAGAGATGAGCTTGTAAATTGCAAGTGTGCAGAATGACACTAGTGTGCGAAATGACACTAGTACACTGTACTTCTATCAAGAAAGTGACGCAGTTCTAACAATAGTTAGAATGCCTAATATCTAGGTTCCAGAAGGTTCTGGAATGTTATAGAAGGTTGTGGAACCTTGTAGAACATTGTAAAACATTCTATCTATAAATAGAATGGAACTTCATGGAACAATGTCAATAGATGTAAATAGTCATGTGATGACTTTAATAGAACTTCATGGAACAATGTATATAAGTATAAACAGAAATTGTTTAACTTGTAATATTGTTGTAGTAAGCATATTACTAATAGATTAGTAATTCAGATAATAATAGATATGCTTAGTAA
>KQ962734.1:4463-19800 GCA_001563735.1 Leucoagaricus sp. SymC.cos
ATCTTCCCCAGTAAAAGCTTTGGGGACCTGAGCTTTGTTGGTGGTTGTAGGAGGTGGGGCAGAAGGCCTGATGGATTTAGCGAGGGCCTCAATCGCCACTGCAAGCCTGTCAGCTGTGGAGCAGAGAGCCTGGAAAGAGGAGTCATCATTGTTGGGGAGCTCTGGATCATCATACCAATTGTCAGAATCATTGTTGGGATTGGGATCACCACCAGGGCCATTCTCAGGGTCTGGGTCATCACCAGCTGGAGAATCTGGGTGGTCATCATCGAAGTCAGGGTTAGGAGTTTCTGTTGAGGTACTTGATAGAGTAGAGGGACTAGAGGGATCATGATGAGGTCAAGAGTTGCCAGAGGGCAAACCACCAGAGAACTGTGGAGTACGATGGAGAGTGGTGGAAGAAGAGCCATGCTGAGGAGTGGCATTAGAAGGACCTGCATAACAAGTACACAGAGAAACACAAGGAGAGGGGTAGGTACAAGCACAAGTGTTTATCATGGTGATAGAGTAATAGCGACAGTGGAACGATCAGTCTGATAATACTGTTAACTTCTGAATGGGATATGGAGAGGGAATAAGCATGGAAGAGTCAGAAACAGTCAGAGATGATCAACATGGAGATAGAGGTAGAGGCAGAGGCACAAGATTGGAGAAGTCAGAAGGAGTCAGGAATAGACCTTGGCTTCAGCTTATGTGCTGCACCATTCTACTGCTGATGGTCCAATTTAGGAACAAGAGAGGAAAGACTTAGAGGAACTTAGAGGACAAATAGTTTAAAGTCGGAATAATCAGGAATGTTGAACTAAGTCGATTATCAGACTGGAGAATACATAAACAGTAATCTGCTACTTATATACCTATGGAAAATGTTGGAAAGTGATAAACAAGAAAGTAGAATAAACAGAAAGCTACACAATGCAATGAGCATGTGATAGAAATAACAGAGAGATAATGAAGAGGGATGACATAGTATGAAGAGTGAGCATATAGAGGGAAATGGGTGGTAACATATGAAGTATGAATGAAATCATAAAAGGCAGGTGTAATATAAAAGGAAATGTGAAGGCGGAATGGAAAACATTGGTATTGGGCAGAAGGGAATAGAAAGGAATAAGAACTAATAATCAACAGGAATAAAAGGGGAACAGAATCAAAAGGGAGATAAGTGGAAGCATGTGGGAATATTTGGAATAAATAATATACAAAGAAATGGTGAGACATAAAATGGTAGGAATAGAAACAGAATAATTCAGAGACAGTTGGTAATAGTTGGGTTTGTCCAGAAATGTATGAGTTGTAACATCCAGCAGGGTCAGAAACTATATGCATTCTTGGAACAAATTTATAACCCAGCAGAACAGGAACTCTATGTACAGGAATTGGTGAACGTGGGTGCACTACTGGCATATCCCCAGCCAGAGAGCAGTCCTTTGGCATGGTACCTATCAATAGAAAGGCAAGAGGCAGTTGCCGAACAAATTAATAAAGCCATTCTTGTTATGTTTCATTCAGTCAAGACTTGTGTGTCCTTCTGATTCCCATAGTGCATATAACCGAGCATTGCTCAGAGGAGAGTGGATGGCTGTGAATCATATAAGGTCCTTCCAGAGATGTGGGGGCATATAAGGTATGATTTCTTCTTGGAATTTGGAGGCTGAGCATGTCGTAAGAAAGATCTGGAGGCAAAGATGGGACAGAGAAGTGATGCAGGATATTAATGGATTGAAGCTGGTGTTTCTAGAGGTTTAGAGCTGGAAGAGGCATCTGATGTAGACCCTGAATCTGGCAGTTGTGGGTTGACTAGGTGACTGAGTATCAGAGATAGAGCTCTAGCTCTCCAAGTTGCAGTCTCTCATATATCTTTTCTCAAGTTTAATGTCCAGCTTTTTGGTTGTGTGGGACCCACTGGTGGTCAAGAGGACGTACCATCAGAATGTGACTCTCCAACATTGTTAGCTTTTGGTTGTGAGGACAACTCAGAATTACAGTTTGTGAAGTTAAGAGAAGGATTGGCTAGGGAGGGAGAAGACAAAGAGGTAAGGAAGGTACTATGTGGATATTTGTAGAGGACAGATGTGATTGAGAGCTTTGTAGGTTCTGAAGATGGTGAAACTGCTCACCTCTGTGGAGTGGTAAGTGTGAGTTCAGTATACAAGTTGATTTTGTGGGGATGTACCTCAAGGTGTGAATATGATTATGTACACCCTTTTGTGTGGACATGGTGCTGGAAGGATGGGTCAGAAGGTCTTCTGGACATTGCACCAGGTGAACATGAAAGTGTAGAACTGAAATCACAACTGCCTTTGATGACTCTATATGGGAATTCTGTGGTCTTATGTCAGATCATGAAAGCAGGCACTAAGTGAACTTGCTAGTCACTCTGAGTTGTGATGTTCAAAATCTCTAACAAATGTTTCTGAGCAGCAAGAAGCTTCACAGCCATGAGAACGTGAAAAGGCATTGAGCTATTGAAAATGAATTGGAGAAAATTGTACTATAATTAGTACTCAATAAATCTATTCCTGAGGGATGAAAGGACTCCTCCTGTATGGGGGCCAATGGTAGGTGGTAAAGTCTTCACCAACTCTGCAGTACCCACAGGGAAAGGGAGATCATCCATACCCTTTGGCAAAACTTTTTCATAGAGACCCTTGGCCTGGTTGTGTTTGTCTTGAACCACAATTTTCTTGGCATCACACATGAGAACATGAGTATCATCGATGCCTGGAACAGCACCTTTCATGAAAATAAGACCAAGGTTGCCACCAACACAGAGGACAGGGAGAGTCTGAGTCATAACACATTGGCCACCCATTTGACTGGCCATTTTCTTGCCAGGGAAAACATGTCCAGGATCTAGGAGGAAACAGTGTTAAAGCATAGCTAGGTAATATTGGAGTAAAGGATGCACCTGGTGCTGACCCATTGAGCCTGATGACCTATGAGAGATGGACACAGCATGGCTGGCAGCTAGACCATGGAAGCCCATTGTTTCATATGACCCTGGAAGCCCTTTCCAATACTACAAGCAGACAAGTTTAAGGACATAGCCAGTCTTAAATATCTGTAAATACACACTTATTCACTATCACATCAACATACTGGCCCAGGACAAAGTGAATTGCAGAAAGTGTTGTCCCTATACATGTCAGCTCAAAATTCAGTAGACAAAATCATGAAGACTGACCAACAGGCACCAAAGTGTCTGGTGTCACTGGAAACTCTCTCACAAACTACTTCAGGGGCACACCAGCCTTGTGGAAATGCCCAAGCATTTGCTTTGTTGTTGTCCATTCTGGTTTATCCAAGGCAGCAACTTGAACAGCATGGTATATTGTGTGGTTGCATCAAACTGTCCAGATATTGGCTGTCACCTGGTAGTTCTCAACCTATTGGTGTAAGTTTGGATTAGAATGTGCAGCAGGCAGGGGAATAAAGCAAAAAACATACCTGGAGAACTGTAACTGGGATTTTGACACCTTGGTCATTCCAAAGTGATGCCATACCACATTATGTTGCACTTGAAGGCTTGGACAGAGGAGGCCTGAGATGGATCAGTTTGACTGGATCACCCACAGAATTTTTCGAATCTGCACACCAGTACTAAGTCAGTGATTAATGTTCTGCTGTTCATGAAAGCCTGAGGATACATAATAATTGATGCTCAGTAGCAAGCGAAGCCAGCTCAAATCAGATCTGGTTTTTGTCTAATTGTAAGCGAATGATTGTTTCTTCAGATATGTTACATTTGAACTACAAGAAACGAGTGATGAGTACAGATGCTCTTTACATGTTCAGGACAATGTCCAAGAAAGGAGCAATGACTAGTACTGCATAGCATGGGGATTTTGGGAGCTTAGAGGCATCAGTAATATTGGAAAACAGGCCAGAAAACTAATCTCACCACTCAAAGGAATCACATCCGCAGCTCATCTCAATGTCAGTCTGGAGTTCAGTGGCAGAGCACACATCTATTGTGTGCAGTGTGTGGTTGCTTCAAGGGCATGTCAGATTGTTCAATAGGCCCACACTTGTGCCTGAAACCCACCAAGTATTGAGACATGTGCACAGGTATGTCATCTCTGTGTTGACAGCTTGAGCAAGTTGCAGTTGAACATGGATGGTATTGTTTGCTTGTGGTGAAATTGTAGTCCTTTTACTGAAGTGAGAGAGGCAGTGGTGACACAGGGCTTAAACATGAACAATATAGGATAAACTAGTGAGAGAAAGTGAGTTCAAGTGAGTCCTTGTGCATGTCAGGGAATCTGTGAGGACTGAACGCACCTTGCAGAACCTGTCCAACACTTAAAGCAAGCCCTCCTCTGACTCCAGCATTTCCAACAGAGCCCCAGGAAGTAACTAAATGATTGAAAGCAATGACAGTTGCAGTTGCCATTGCCAATGTCAATGTCAGTAAGTGTGAGCTTAAAATGGTTGATTATGTGAGTTAGTAGCAAATATATTGCTCTATACACAAAGTCTTATGCTGTAGATGTAGATCCCATTGAGTGAAGTCAAACAGCTAGGGCATAGGAATGCTGTAGAGGCAACAGTGGTCAAAGTAAGTGAATGTTCTGTCATTAGGAGCAAAATATTACCTTGGAGCTACTGGCATACAAAGTGCTTTCCTAGACTACTGGAACAAAATGAGAAAAAGAGAGTGAGAAGAATGAATGTGGAGAATAGGAAGAGAGTGAAGAAAGGAAAAGAGTAACACACCTAATTTCTTTGATTGAAGCATACATGTGTAAACAAACATTTGCCATTGCTGATACAGAACATTGCAACTCAGTACCAGAAGAACACTGACATAGGACCATGGATACAACCTGGCATATTCTGTTTAAAACTGCTCAAAATTGATTAATGCCATCTCATTATATACAACCCTGATCTAACATCACAGCACATCTCTCTTGACTGATTAGCATCATATGTAGTCTATCTACACTACAAAGTCTATACGGCGAAACTACAAACTGTTATCATATGTTCACCTTGACACTCACTCATCATGGGCCAATGTTTTTCTGTTCTGGAAATAAACATTCCATTTTTAGACATGTCTCCAGACACGATCAATCACTTGTTAGACAAATCGGGTCATTAGCCCAAAGACAAGGTATGCCTCATTTGCCACAAAATTAATACTGCAGAATGAGTCATGTCTGTTGGTGCCTGTCAGTGCTTGCCAACATCTGAGATCTTATCATCAATGCAGTTGCTCTCCTCAGCTATCATGTCCCATCAGCACACTGACCTTTCACCTGAGGGGCTGTGTTTCAAGTCCTCATTTCAGCAGGCTTTTTTTTTTGAAATCTTTGCACCACTAAAAACTACACTTCATTATTCTCTGATATCTGTAATAGTAGACTTTGAAGCACCTCTATCTTGATCAATTAACTGGACAAGAGAGCTCAAGAGCTCTAGCCCACTCATGTTCAGATTCAATCTTGTGCAACCCATGAATATAGGCTAAACTCCAAGCTTTTCCTCACTCCTGTCGGCGAAGAGTGAGAGCTTGAGTGAGGATGAGCCAGCATTCACAGTGAGTATGTATAACATGACAAAGTATATAATTCATCTCTCCCAACTCTAGTTTTTGAGGGAGGAGTACAGGGGGAGACATGGTATCCAAGTAATGACATTGACACTTGATGGAAATGTCAACCATGACCTCAGGGCACTTACAACCTACTTTTACCCCCTCGACCACCATGACGCTCCAAGTCTCCCAATTCCAGACATGCTGGGCCAACAACTCACTCAACCAAACCTACCTCCTAATCCTTCTCATATTCCAGGCTCCATTTCACCACAAGTTGTCCAACTCAAATACACAAAATTTCTCAACCGAGATGACTTGACTTCAATCTGATCTTTCAGACACGCTGCAGATTATATTGCAGCTGGTATGCTCATCTCCAACACATAGCTTCTTCCCTTCCACTCTATAAATTTCAATACATCCAGCAATGATATTCTTATGAAACAACATCCTCCTCAAACACAATTTGACTTTTGACAATATCAAACCCTGTCTCTTAGGTCACTGGGGTACCTGTCCAGGTCTTGTTCTCATTTATGTACACTTGAACAAAATCATTTGTGATACTGGTGTTGAGATGCTTTATGTCATAGAACCAGGTCATGGTGCACCTGGTGTCCTGGCTTGTCTCTGGCTTGAAGATTCTTTGAGTACTTTTTGGCCCAAGTATTCAAGGAATTATGAAGGTCTTTTCAACCTTATTACAACTTTCAGCATTCCAGGTGGCTTTCCTAGGTACATACCTCCCCATAATCCAGAAATCAAAGAAACTGACACATAAGAACAGTCACATAAATGCACAAACTCCAGGTGTGATACATGAAGTGGGTAAACTAGGTTATGCTCCCAGTGTCGCCTTTGGTGCTGCTATGGACAACCCCGATTTAATCTTATTGGTGATGGTGAAGCTGAGGGTGGACCTACCATGGCTGTATGGCACAGATTCAAGTATAGTGATCCTGTGGAAACTGGCATTGTGTTGCCTATTTTGCATATTAATGGGTTTAAGATTTCTGAGAGGATGACTTATGGTGCTATGGATGATAGGGAATTCATGTATGTCATCCTTGCCTTTTGATTTTTTTTCTCATTAAGATGTTTACTTATTCAGTGGATATGGCTATCAACCTTATATGGTCAAAGACATGGAAAACATTGATTGCAACCTCGCTGCTTCACTTTCTTGGGCTATATCTGAGATTCACAAAATCCAACATGCTGCAT
Source organism: Leucoagaricus sp. SymC.cos (assembly GCA_001563735.1). NCBI lineage: Eukaryota > Fungi > Basidiomycota > Agaricomycetes > Agaricales > Agaricaceae > Leucoagaricus > Leucoagaricus sp. SymC.cos. The sequence goes on from KQ962734.1 coordinate 11,236, forward strand.
GTTCAGGCAATCCTATTGTCAAACCTTGCTGGCCAGTCATTCTTCTCTGCATACCAAAGGTTTATTGGTGCCGCAATATGGTCCAGATGGCAACATTATTGAGGGCTCATTCCAATCTCACCAAGTACCTTTGCCAAAGGCCAAATCTGATGAGAGATACCTTCAGCTTTTAGACACCTGGCTAAAGAGTTATAATCCTCGAGGACTTTTCCAGGAAGATGCTCTTCCAGTTGAAGCTGTTCAGAAACTCATTCCTTCTATCAATGACAAGAAGTTGGGTCAGAAGAGAGAATTGTACAAGGCTTATGTACCATTGGATGTTCTGGATTGGAGGCTGCTCGCCATTGGAAAAGTGACTCAGGAGCATTGCATGAAGCATGTTGGCAAATTTTTGGGAGAAGCAATAACCTTGTAAGCTTCCTTCCCAGCTGTTGGTTCATGTGCACTGATGCCATACCTCGAGAAACTCGAAAAAATTTCGCATCTTTTCTCCTGATGGGCTCGTTATGACGCACAAATCGAGAATAAATGTATATTTACTCGATTTTCGCAAATATACACTTAGTATTAAATAAAGAGCTAATACTAAGTCCCTAAGGGACTACCAAGAGACTACTATAACAGTATAGCTATAAAGCTACAATACAAGAGGTACTAGGTCAACTGGCATGGCAGGCGAGACTGGCCACCTAGTACAGCTGCCCACTACCGTGTACTGAGCAGGGATTCGAACCCTCAACCTTGCAACACCACCATCACAATAGAGCCGTTTTAGGAAGTTATAGGAGTTCTGTGCTGAGAACGGTTCCGACTGAGCTAAAGATAGCCAAAGGAAGGGTCTCGACTGGATCAGAAGGTCCAAGATATAAAGTGCTGCACCCGAGGAAATTACCATCCCGCCTGTGCGATCTAGCTACAGGGAGTGCGTCAGCCAAGCTACTGCTTGATAAGAAACTATATTGAAGGCAGTGCAATACTACGAAGCTGACTGAGCACTCCACAGAAAAATCATGGATAAAGGAATATTTGAGCTTATGAAAAAGGAAATTATCCGTAGCTCCCTAGCTACACCTATGAGCACTCAAGAAAACTTCTTATCCGTCTGGCTCGTCTGTTTGGCAACGCACAATAGAAACTACCTATATCATTTTCCGATTATCTGTTTGTCATATTTGTACTCTAATAGGTATTTGTAATACTGGAAGTCTTCTGAGTACTTTCCTTTTCTGTATCTACGAAAACAATATAAAAGAAGCCCTGTAGCGAAGGGAAGGCAAGGGAATCCATGCCTCCGAGTGCTATAGGGTTGTGACGTCCACAATCTAGCATTTTTGAGTGATATAAATGATTACCTTTGGTTCACAGAAACCAACCTAGAGTGCAGAAAGACATCTGCTAGGAAATTAAGAAACTTCAGGAAAATTCTATAACTCGACCAGTGTGTCATAAGGAACACTACGAAGCACCAGGGCTAAGTAGCTAGTAAGGAATCGATCGTACCAGCACCCGTCATGTGACTGCGTAGGTGATTCAAGGTCCAGTTGACCAAATAAGGCAGAGTTATTAGGAAATTCAGGAGTAGATTAGTTTTTCTAGTTAGGCATTATCTTAAGTTGTCAGTTGTGACTTAGACGAGTTTTTCGAAGTATTTGCAAATAGTAGAATCATCAGTCGGAGGCATTTCGAGTTTGTATTGAATTTCCGAGTTTATCACAAGTTGTATAGTCACATATTCTCAAAAAACCTTACACCTTTCTATATCTGTTTACTTCCCCCTCGAACTCGTTTGAGGTTAGTACTAGCTATTCAGCTGGTACACTTGTTATTGTTATATACCTTCACTACCCTCTTCATCGTCTCCAACAAACTTGATGCCATTCTCAAATGTACCAGTTGCAACTTCCAATGGGACATGTTCTCTCATGTTCAGGTGGTCATGTTATTGAAATACTCTCCAAATACACTTGCCAAGGCATGCTTCAAGGCTACACACTCTCACAGGTCACACAGGCCTCTTCCCCTCATACAAAGCCTCCCTCAGTATCATTCATACCATGATGGTGCAATACTCCAAATTCATGAAATTGGTGCAAGAAATGCAGCAGCAATAACCTTGCGGATCGTTAAACTACATTGAAACATTGAACTGGGCAAGACAAGAGCATAATGGGTTTTCACACCAGAATCTGAGTTTTATTGGAGCAGTGTTGAATCTCAGGCCTGAGGCTGCAAGGGTATATCTTCCTCCTGATGCAAATTGTGCTTTGAGCACTGTGGCCCATTGCATTGGAGTGAATAATTATGTGAACCTGATTGTTGGGAGTAAACAGCCGACACCAGTTTGGTTGAGCCATGAAGAAACTGATAAAGTGAGTGTGGGACATTAATGAAATGCTAACACTCTAACATCTCTTAGCACTATATTGCAGGTGCATCTGTCCGGAAATTTACTAGTGTTGATGATGATATAAACCCCAATGTGTATGCTGAGTTTCATATTTTAATCTCAAATCCTTCTGATCTTGGGCAACTTCTAGCATCCTTGTCAGTAAAGGGGTAGAAGTGACATTCGAAGTCATAGCTGCCGCATCCCTCTTGTGCAAGCACTGTCTCAACCTCCATGTTCAGGCTGTCAACATCATAGATCTCACTGTTCTTAACCATAAATGCACTCATCCTCATGCTCTTGATGATGAACAGTTCAACATGCTCTTTACAGAGGATCGGCCCATACATTTCAATTATCATGGTTATCCTATCAAACTGCAAGGCTTATTGTTTGGCTGTCCTGGATTGATGGAATGTGTTATGATTGCAGGGTATAAGGAAGAGAGAACAACGACTTTGCCTTTTGATGTGAGTTTGTTCTTCTATTTCGTTATAGTGATCTGTTGATGAGGATCTTTGTCCATAGATGATGTTGTGCAATAATATGTCAAGATTTGATTTTGCAATTGCTGCTATTCATGGTGGTTCTAGAGTTAACCCCAAGGTCACTGTAAATGCACATATTGAGATCAGTGCACTCAGACATGAGGCCAAGAAGGTCCAGTATTATATTTATAAGCATGGGAAAGGTGTATAGTCTCCTTTGTCTCATACAACTGATGTTTGCTGACAATGCAGCTAGACCCAGAGGGAACCTACACCACACCATCGTTTTATTGAAACATATTCTGCATTATGAGAGGTTGTTCAGCATAAGTTTGGGTGTTTGGCTGTTGAGCTTCTGAGTACCAATCAAGTCTCAATGTCAAAATCAGCAGATGATCCTTGTATTCCTAGGGGCCAATAGTGTCTAATGAGGTTATTGGCTACCCCTTCGGGTTCGAAGTCAGATCTTGATGGCATCAGCAATTCCGGACACAAATCTCAAGGTTATGATTGGCAAACCATGGTCATCCCCTTAGCCCAGCACCTGAATCTCCCCCTTTGTACCACTAAAAACTATGCTTCATCATTCTCTGATATCTATAGTAACAGATCTTGAAGTACCTCTATCTTGATCAATTAACTGGACTCAAGAGCTCAAGAGTTCACCTGCTCATGTTCAGATTCAATCTTGTGCAACTCATGAATATAAATTAAACTGCATTTGGACTTTGGACAATTAGGCAAGCCAATCTAATCATCATATGACCCAATACAGGAGGAATGTTCTGTGGTTACTAAACTTATGTTGAACAGCCAGAAATGAAATGGATTCTCATCAGCCAGGCTTCAGAGAAGGTTGACCATGCTGAGAGTAAGCAAGTGCTTATACTAGCCTCTGCTGAATAGTGTGTTTCAGCTGGTTATCTGACAATATCTTGTTGATGGCTGCAAATGAACTGTTGATAGTTGTCTACTTGTTCTCTCTCTCAAGATGGCAGAAGTTGCCTACAAATTTGAAGCTAACTCGATTTTGATGCCTCTGGTGTTTTGTTGTGTTCTGTTCCCTGGCTCATCGGCACCCTGGCCCTCAAAATCTGACTCAAGCCATTGGACCTGTCGGAGCCCTCATGTCCTTCCTTATGCCACCTCTATTACCCACTCATGATCCACCACAATATGTTTCCAATGAAGGCTCCTTGTCTCTGCCATCCCCTTGACCTGGTCTGCTAGGCCCTGCACAAACTGCGAGTCTTCAGATAAAATCATGCCTCTCATTGATGGTGTCTTGACACACCTGATCTTCACCCAGTGGACAGGGCTATACATTGCCATCCATTGTTGCCTGTTGTAGAATCTTCCTTCCCTTAGCTTTTGGTCCTCAATCTGTCTTCAAAGACAGGGGTCCAGAAGATCTCTCGTCCAATGACTATCCATACTGAAACCACACTACACTTCACCCAAACACCCACAGATACCACATCCACTGCCTCAACACTTATTGATAATTGAGTGAGTCTCCATCTTGATATTGCCTCACAGTACCTTGACCATTTACACTGGCAGACATCAACCAACCTTGTGTATACATCAGGATTGGTGGTTACTTTTTATGTGCATGAGGTGCTCCAACTTGATCAAGTGAATGAAGTGTGGTTCATGGTTACAGCAACCTTAACCATAGAAAATTTCTCAATGGTGCCAGGCTCTACTTGCAGACATAAGAACCCATTGAACTGAGCCAGCTCACTTCATGACCTTGCCTAGGAATCCCAGGTGTGTAGTAACTTTTCCTTCCAGCTCCTAGAGCACTGGAAAGCTCTGTATCACTGCTTTTTACATGCAACCTTCTCACATTTGGAAACCCTATAAACAAATACTTCGATATCTATTTCATTCAGCTGCAAGCATGCTTAAAGAGTTGCTGTTCAAGGGTTCTTTTAAAAAAATTTGAATCCCTATGACATGAGGTGCGTCACAGGCTTCCATGCTGGGTCATCATCAGAGATCCTAGACTCGACAAATGTTGACCAAAGAAGTTTCTCTGTGGGCAGTCTTCTGCCTATGCTTCCAACTTGACTCATACATGTACATAGTCAATTCCAGAGGCTATTCACCATCTAGACATGGCCTAGCAATGTCACCTCATCCAACCTCGGAAACAGCCTCCAGGGAAACATATAAGGCCTTGAGTCTGCATTGTTGAGCCTCAAATTGTTCACTCTTCCTTAGTTCTCCTGGACTTATCTCCCCCTTGTGATTTTTTGTAGTTGAATGACAATGTCCTCTCCCCTTGCTCACGATGCTTTGATAAGCGAGAGCACCATTTCTCACAACAACCAACTGCCCTTCCTCCTCCAGAAGCTTGGGGAGAACCCAATTGGTGGCAGCACTTGTGCCAATGTTTTGTGGGCAACATGAAGGGAAAACCTGTGGCAAGCAGTCATTCTTGATACCCATGGTGTGATCAGAGTCACATTAACCACTTTCTTCAGGCTATAAAGCAATTCTACATGAGCAAAATAGATATAAGAGACTAGTTCAGAGAGGTTCATGGGTCTTGCGTTTCACTGCTCTCTGATGCTCAAATTTTGTTTACAGGACCTCAAGAAAAAAAGTGCTAGTTGGAAGAGCTTAGATCATCCAAACATCTGTTGAGTACATGCCATAGTGACCACTGAAGACTTTGGTTTCCTACCCTTGTTAGTTATGGACTACTATCAGTGTGGCTTGCTTGACAAATTTATCAAGGAACACAATCCTCCATTCCATCAGCAACTCAGATGGGTGAGCATCATCAATGTGAATCCTGCGTTATTAGTTACATTTGTTGTGGCAGGTCCATGAGATCGCTGAAGGCCTTCATGAATTGCATTCAGCTGAGGTGTATCATGGCAGCCTCCAATGTGTATGTATTACTACCATCACCTTTATTGTTACCCAATTGACTCTCTTCTACTTTGGTAGGGGAACGTCTTTGTGGATGATGAAAATAGGGCTGTCATAGCTGATTATGGTGTTGCACAGTTGGCTGACAACCCTGAATTTACTTTCACCAAGTCAGCAGACTTGTACTGCTGGGGTGGTCTGGAACTGGTCTTGTTTACATGGGACTCGGATATCCAACAAGATAAACTCAATATCTATGCTCTGGGAATGACGATACTCGAGGTGCATTTTTTCCATGAAGTTCCTGACTCCAGTCAGTCATACAGTATTCCAGATCTTCTCTGGGAAAAAGCCTCTCATTGAAGTCCCATCACACAAGGTTGGGCTTGCCATCAGCAAGAACATTTGTCCAAGGTTTCCAGAAAGCATGGCAAGTAATGCTGGACTAAAGAGTGTTTTTGATGTGTGTACCTGTGTAGCCCCTGATGAAAGACCTGATGCAAATGAAATAATCAAAGAACTGAAAGCTGTGAGCAGTTTATATTCATCTCACAAAAATACAGTGTTGCTCATGCTGGCATAGCTTCTTCCCCTTTAATAAAGCAATAATTTTTATGAATGTATAGTACATAGCTTCTTGCAAATGCACTGGTTCTTGGCAGATGCACATCCTGCACTGCTGTTAAGTTCTGGGATGGGATAGAGAGGGAATAGACACAGAAGGGTCAGAAAGGGTTGGGAATAATCTACACAGAGACAGAGACAGAGGCAGAGGTGCATGATTGGAAGGAGTCAGGAATGGACCTTGGCTTTAGCTTATGTGCTGCACTGTTCCACTGCTGGTGGTCCAATTTAGGAATACAAGAGAAGGGACTTAGAGGAAACTCGAGAGGAAGAATAGTTTAAAGTTGGAATAATCAGGAATGTCAAACTAAGTTGATTATCAGACTGGAGAATACATGAACAGTAATCTGCTACTTATATACCTATGGAAAATGATAAACAAGAAAGTAGAATAAACAGAAAACTATATGACGTGATGAGCATGTGATAGAAACAACAGAGAGATAATGAAGAGGGATGACATAGTATGAAGAGCAGGCATATAAAGGGAAATGGGTGGTGACATATGAAGTATGAATGAAATCATAAAAGGTGGGCATAATATAAAAGAAAATGTGAAGGCAGAACAGAAACCATTGGTATTGAGCAGAAGGACATAGAAAGGAATAAGAACTAATAATTGGTGGGGATGAAAGGGGAATGGAATCTAAAGGGAGATAGGCAGAAGTGTGTGGGAATATTCGGAAACAAATAATACACAAGGAAATGATAAGATATAAAGCAGTAGGAATAGAAATGGAATAATGCAGAAACAGTTGGTATTAGTCAGGTTTGTCCAGAAACATATGAGTTGTAACAGTATTCCCCCCTTAAGGCCAAGCCTTCGAGGCCAATAGAATCAATCGCATGGGAAAATAATGCACCCCCAGATATATAAGGTGGACTTCAAATTTTTTTGTTCTTAACCTCTTACCACTATGTCAAGCCCCCCACCAACCCAGACCCAGTGATCCCAGACCCCTGCCATTGGTGCGGCAGAATGCCAGCAGCAACTCGCTGAGACGAGATGGTTGTGGGAGGAGGTGATGAAAAAGGCAGAGGAGGAAAGGCTGAGGGTGGAAGAGGAGGAGTGTCAAGAGGAGGAAGAGTTGGCAAGGATGGAGGAAGAAGAACGATTGGCAAAGGAGTGTGCAGAGCATGAGAAGGAGGAACATGAGTGGGAAGCAGTGGAAAGGCATTGGCAGGAGGAGGAGAAGGAGAGGGCAGCAGCAAGGGTGAAGGAGAAGGGCAAGGGCCAGGCCCAGCCTCAAGACGAGTCGATGGCTGGCTCATCTCGGGTGGTCTCGGAGGGATTGAGTTGGAAGCAGGCACAGGAGGATGAGGAGGAGGATGAAGACAAGGATGAAGAACCTGTGGTCACCAAAAAACTGCATAAGAAGAGGGGGCTGATCATTACAATTGGGCCAGTGATGGGCAGTGAGAGGAAGTGTCAGAGGTGCCATGACTATGGATTGGATTGTGTTGTCGCCTTGCCAAAAGGGTGAGTATTTCCTGTTTGTTTGATTGTGCTAACAACCAATCTTTTCCTAGCAATATAACAACTCGGTCCTGTGGGCCATGCTACAAACATGAGAAGAAGTGTCAGCCACTGAGGAAGGAGCTCAACCAGCCCCTCATTGATATCAATGAAAGCACAATGAAGGCACTCATCAGGACCATTGACAATCTGGTCAGAATCGCTGACCAGATGTCTTTCCACCTGGAGAAGACCCTCGACTTGATGGACAAATACATGTTGTGGAAGATGGGGTGATCATCAGGAAGTTCAAGTGGGAAAATGCTGGAGGATGATGAAGAGGAGGCTGAGGACCAAGGAGAGGGAGAGGAGAAGGGGAGTGAGGAGAAGGCTGACAACAAGATGGAGCAGGATTGAGATCGGGGCCACTCCTTGCTGCTTCTTGGGACTTGTACATATTTTGGACATTTGGACTATACCGCTGGGAGAGAAATATAAATTTTTAGTGGCTTTTTTCTTGGGAATTTTTTGGTATGAAATAAGAAAATGAAAACAATTGGGAATAAGCAGTAAGGGGAACTTGGTGAAAATTTTGAGAAGATGAATAGAAGAAAAAACAAAAATGGAGCGGAAAATATTGGAAAGGAAGCAGAATGATGTGGAGAGAGGCAGAAAACAAAGACTATGTAAGTAGAAAGGAAATAGAGAGATAGGGAGTCAGAGAG
>KQ962739.1:2756-18371 GCA_001563735.1 Leucoagaricus sp. SymC.cos
GATCCCGGAGTGGGATGGGTAGAGACACCCATCTAATGAAGACCTCCATTATTTTTGGCTGTTTGAGGAAAAATATGCCATTCAACGCCAGCGCCCCAACTCCTGGTACTATCGAGGGTGGCTGAAGATTGGAGAATGACCCTACATCACCCACCTCGATCTGCAACAATATCCTGCAGATCACCCATCCTTCACCACCTCCCCGTCTATCCCCTCATTGATGGTTCAAGATGAACCGTCTACTATGTCATTGTTATCCTTGGATATCGACACTCCTATGGCCAAGGCTGAATCCTCAGCCTCCACCCTGACTGGGGCTGGAACGTCATCTATGGACACAGTCCCCGAAGGGGCCAACACTCTGTCTGAGGACACAGATAGGGTTAACACCCTATCTATTCCAACAGATTCCATGGATTTTGATCCTACCATACCACCCGAAGACAGCAAAATCACCCCTCGAGGCCCCACTCCCATGCCTCATTAACCATTTTATATTCCTCATCACCACACTCCACTATTTCCATCATTACCAGACTTCATCAAGGTACCTTACCTTGACCTTTCAGCATATATCATTGTAAAGGATATTAATCTTTTACTCATCAGACTCTTAGACCATATACTACAGTCTCAATGGGGTGTGTGTAAGGGTTGTACCCTTACAATGGCCATTATTTCTTAACTATTCCTTTCTCTTTTTATGCCTTTCATTATATTATTGGACTTCAAAATATCTATCTTTCATTACCATCAAATTATTACCTAATGCAGCATCATGTACCCCGGTCAGTGTCCCTATTCGGGAGCTGACCTTACACCTACACTACAAAGTACATACCCAATATGACCGGGGTTTATTGTACTCTTGTGTGAGTAAGGTTAAGTTCTAACATTCATAAGGCAAAGCCTTACAACAGGGCAGTACTCAATCATATACCTATTGGAGAGTTTAGATGCTGGTTTAAAATCTCTGCTAATCACTCCTGCCCTTGTGGGTCTGCTTATAGGCAGACTTACAAGCATATTTTGATCAAATGCTCTGACTTTGGTGAACTGTGGTGCTCTTCTAAGTGTTGGAAGGAGCTGCTTGACTTTTACAAAGAAAACCCTTGGCTGTTTTCCTTTGCACATCTCCCTACAGGATAACAATGGCACAGCTACTCTTTGGTAGTTGCTGGGTTCTCTAGGGGTCTCAGGCTCTTGAGAGGTCTGGCATTGGCAGCTGATGGGGGCTGTGCTAGCTTGGTCTTAGCATGCATTGACATCAGAGGCATCTTTGTGGGCAAGGATGTATTACCTGCCTCTCTGTTCACTTCTGGATGTAGAGAGGGCTTATTTTTCAGTGTAGACTGCCATGTTCAGCTGAGCTGCAGAGAATTTCTTTTTGGGGTCTTTTGTAGATTACTGTAGATACTTTTTGTATTTGTGACTAGATTGCTATCACATACCAGTATATAAATTTATGAATTTCTTTTTTTTTAAAAAAATAAGACTTTGATACAGCTACTATTTTAGCATATAATATATACCCTGAAGTCTCTCAATGTCAGAATTGCTGGTGATGGGATCACATCACTGCAAAATGCTGATTTCAAGAATAGCAATATGCTAAATACAATAGTCTGCATAAAACAGATAATTATTGTGCTTTATTATGGTGCTGCAAAGCTAATGACAAAATCAATCTCCCTTGCATCACCACACCTAATGGCAAATCTTGTCCTCATGATTTCAAGTACCCTAATTACAAAGACAACCATCATGCTAATAATAACTGATGCTCTTACTAGTACAATTGGTTCAATAAATCATAGCACCTCAACAAAACTGAGAAAGCCAAAGCCTAAAGGGTGCAACATATTGCAGTCACCATTGAAAGGCATAATAACTCCAATTCTACACTATGGGGCCAATGAGGGCCTGATGCCTCTATATAAAGAATTTTCCTCTCAACTCTTTTCAAATTCTCTCTTTCAATATGAACTGTAATTATTCTGTTATGGAAACCACTCTAGTCAATTTTGTTGATAATGTTGATATTATAATCTTTTAAGAACCCCCTTGGAATATAGTCAGACAAACTGTTTCTACTGACTATATTATAGGCAAAAATGTTATTGGTACACCTCTCTATCTCAGCTAAACCTATATTGCACCATCCCTCTTCCTCTTTTCTAAATCTTGTGTCATGGCCTATATCTATTGACACTTGTCTTACCTCTAATCTTTCATAGTCAACAAATTTACTGATCTAGATCATGACATTCTCATCCTCTCCCTATCATACAAGCAGACTGTTCATTATCTCATGAATATCTACTCTGACAACAAACATGAAGCTCTTCACCACCTTCAACAATGTGTTAACACTCTTTTTCATCTCCTCTATATTTTTACATAAAATTTTCTAATCAACTCATAGATTTCATGACTGATCTTGATCTTGATTGATCTATTCCTTTCCAATATTATCTCACCTAATACTTATCTGATCAATTAAAAAGTCATTTCACTATCAATCTCATGTTCATGTTATGACTCCAGATAGTTTACTCTGGATAACTCCATGGACTGCAGTAAACTGTAGTAACTATTTTCTGTTATCTAGTATTACTCTGTACTCCCTATTCTTGTTTATCTTGTGTTACCCTGTGTTCCTAGTATAAGTACCCTAGGTAGAGCTTTGTATTCCTTACACTTTACCAATTGTATCTTTCTCTTACTCACTCTCGAGCCTTTGCCAATGTTGCAACCTGAGTTAGCTCTTTTTTTTTTTTTTTTTTTACACGGTCCATGCCTAACTATGTACAACAAAGCTAGGTAAGTCCAAACACAGAAATGAAACAGAGTAAAAATGCTAAAACTATAGAAGATATAACAGAATCTATAAGAGATAGCAAAAAGAAAGAAATAAACTACATATGAATCAAATGAGGTAGAAGCTTACTGATACAATTAAGTCATATGGAAGCTGAAAGGTGATGAGATGTGGAGACACTAATGTGTAACCCAGCACATCATAAAATGAGAGTATGAGGCAGTGGAATATCATCATTATTGGCATAGAACACAAAGACACATGGATTGTATGATAGAAAGCCAATGAATTGACTTAGCATGTTAATAGGGATATCTTCTCTAATGAAGAGAGGACATCCTATGACTATATGTTCTCATCTTTCAAATCTGAAACCACAAGGACAAGTGACTGGCTTGTGAGGGAAAAAATAAGCATGATATGATCCAATGGGAGCATGGTTGAGAATAGCATGAGTGGCATGAGTGATGATGTTGAAGTTGGTGATGATATGTGTCAGATCATCACCAGATAGGGAATAAGAAGTGTGGAACTCTCATAACCAAGAGCCACTGTTGTGATATTGAGGAAGAATAACACTACCCTGAAAATGTTTGCTGTGCAGTATTAGAAATGAGTGCCCATAGTACTGGGCATTATCAAGAAATAAGCACTGCCATTCTTTGATACAGGTGCTAGTGGATTTTTGATGCAAGTGAGACACAGAGATACTAGGATGCAATCCAGCATGTCAAAAATTTGCTGTGATCATGAGATAGACTCAGCAAAGAAGACAGCAAGGAAGTCCAGGCCTATGGTCTGGAGCATTGCAGTCACATTGTGAACTCTTGGGAGGGATATACCAGAAGTCCATATGTCAAAGACTAGAATATTCTAGCTAAGAGTGAAGGACATTGGCCACAGCAATTGAGTGATTTTGGCCAGAATGTATGGAGGGGTCTAGGAGTAATCTAGACATATGCAAGTAGTTAGTAAGTATGATGATGTGTTCAATGCCAGTGATAGAAAGCACTTTGCATATTGCAAAATAATATACAGTGAGTTTAGTATCAGATATAGTAGAACACCCAACAGAGATGGTAAGAGAGTGGAGAAGGATGCCATTGCACCAGACTTGATATGACACAGTCTTGAAGAGTGTGATTGGTAGTAATAGAGCTGCCAATAATGAGGATAGCTATGGTGGGAGAGGTGTGAAAGGAAGAGAATTCAGCTTCCATATGACAAAAATAAGCACCAAGTTCTTTTGGGTCTGACCTATTGAAATCATGGAAAGAGAAACAATCAGTAAAATAGTCTAATATACAAAGACCAGGCTTATTAGAAGGATGAAGAGGATGGAACAATTCATCAGAATTTAACAGCAATGTATTGGCCTCTATTACTGACCCTGTCACCACTAGCTTATCTTTTTCAGACATAAGGTCAATTGACCTGGGATGAGGAAGGGTGCCCTTAGTGTTTTCAGTGCTAAGAAACATATGAATAAGATGGGATTTGTCTAGCATCAGGTATTGAAGACTAGAGTGCTTGGTAAGTTTTTTGAGATGGAGATGAATAGGGACAAGGCCTGCAATGCATTCAACTCCACTAGAGGGGGAAGTGTGAAAAGCACCAGTGATCCATATAGCTGCATTCTGCTGCATGAGTTTGAGGAGTTTGAGCTTTGAAGCTATTTGAGCATCAGTGTAGTACTACATACAAAAACCATAGGTGGCAAGGAGAATGACACATGAATGGTAAAGAAGTCATTTTTGATGAGAGAGAAGTCTCCAAGTAGAGTTACTGAGTATTCTCATAGCACAGACCAAAGATAGGGCCTTGGAAGACCAGTAGCATACATGTTCATTAAATGTGAGCTTTCTGTTGAAGTAAAAACCAAGATAGTGCCAATATTCTTTGGGCTGGAGAGGTGAGGATGATGTGAAAGAGAGGAACCCAAGATTGATGGGGGGATTATTGTTGCCAAGAATGCAGGAGAAGTTGAAGAGTTCAGTCTTGTCATATTTGAGGGCAAGACTGAAATCTTGAATGAGGTTAACCAAGACATGGTAGGCTTTAGCAATCTTGTTGTGGCATTTGGTCCATGTTTCTCCTTGTCCAATGATGGTCCCATCATCTATATAAGAGAGGAAAGAAACCAGTTCAGCAATATCCTGACTAGCTAGGTAAAAATTAGAGGCTATGTAAAGCCCAGAAAGAATAGAAAACAAAGCAGAGCCTTGACCAACACCAGTATTCACAGAAAAGAAGGGAGAATGAAAAGCATTATACAAATATTTAGTAGCCTGAGTTAGCTCTTAAGATTGTAACATTTGGTAAAGTGTCACCAACTCATCTTGCCAAATGGAACAAAGATATAAACAAAATCAGTCCTATAGAGAGGATGATCCTGTCAGAAGAAAACAACAACATGTATTAACAGCAAGCATAGCTGAGCAACTGGCAGACAAGGAATACATACAACAGTTATTACAGGAGGAATGAGACAATGAGATACCAGAAGAATTGTTAATAGAGACAAATAAAGAGGAACCTGAACCCAAACATGAAGAAGCAGAAGGAGAGTCTGCATGAGAACTAGAATATCTATCAGCAGCACTAGGGTCACTCAGTATTAGTAGATAGTCAACATTGGAAGAAACAGACACAGAGGAATCAAATAGCATAGAAATGTCTCAAGAGCATGAAGAAATAGATATGGGAGGAATTCTCCCACCACCTGTACCTATCATGCAAACAATAGTGCAAATACAGCATAAATCATTCATATCTGAGCCAGAGTATTTTAATGGATTAAGAGCCAAATAGGAAGACTAGTGGCATAGTATGGAATTTTACATTACAGGAAATGACATCAGCAATGAACAAATTTGAGTAACAGCAGTCCTGTCTAGGATGAAGGAAGGAACAGTGGGATCATATGCATTGGTCATAGTAAAAGAGATGATAAAGAGCTATTATTGGAACAACTTCATTTAGGATACTTGGGTTAAGGAACTTGAGACCAAGTTCTCAGATGGCATGGGTAGAGAAGAAGCTGAATGGAAAATTGAAGGGTTTAAACAAGCACCCTTCCTTTCCCACATACCACCATCATTGTTTTTCAAGTGGTATTCTTTTATACTGAAAACAACTATGATATTTGAAACTATGGGAGATAGTAGTAAAGGTGAGAAGAGTAAAGGTGGTAGTAGGAGTGTTATTGACATTATGAAGAAGTTCACTGAAACATGTGCTGGCTGAAAGGTATCTGCTGTTGACCTTAAGGCAACTGAAGCAGCTATTGACAAAGCTGTTAAAGCTAACAAAAGTGAAAGTGAAAGCAAATATAAATTCTCTGAAGATGAGAAAGAAATCCATAACATCCAAGGATGTACTGATTCACTTGAACAATCTGCAGCTTATTCTACAAACACATCCAATATTTGAGGATGTACTATGTCTCTTGTATAGTCTGCTGAATGTGTTAGAAATGAACATTCAAATTTACCACAGTACTTATGCTCATGCACCCCCCTTCAATGATATGTACTTGCACCCCACCACCAAATCAACAGGCTTTAAAATTTGAAGCCACTACCCCCACTGGTCATTTGTTCACAGACAACTCCCTCTTTGCACAAATGCCTAAAGGCATATATGTTAGCAGTGTTTGCAAAACACATAAAGACATTCCTGTTCCCTCAGATATTCCAACTCATTATTGTGATCATACTGCTAATTTCAAAACACACCATCCTCTTGACCAACTACAAAGATTTGATAAAGTTATAAGAGAAAGCCTCAAGAGGCAGTTTCTTATGCTATTGCCAGACAACTATGAGAGTCCATTAAGAATACTGGTAGTTCCTTCTCTTTTGTGAACAATATGCCATCTCTCATGCTTGGACCACCTATTTTAGGTCCAAATAAACCTCCAGTCTTGTTCTCATAGGATGACAAAACAGCTCTAGCATTTGACACTGTTGGTGACACTCCTTCCCCTCCTGTTCCCAAACTCAACCTACTCTCATCATGTCTGTTAGTGAACACACCTCATAGGCAGTTGTGCAATCAATGGCTGTACAGGCACAGCTATTACCTCAAATTGATGATGATAACACTATGATGGATATTTAAGTTGACTTCTCTGTTGTTAAAGGTGGTGAGAATCAACCTGCTAACAAGGAATCTCCTACTGTTGAAGAGTTCAAGGAATCCTTAGATGAAGCATGCATAAGTATGCAGAAATGTGCCTTATGGCTCAAATATTTCCCTGTCAGTGGGGGAAAATTTACTGCTGATTCCAATGTAGCTGACAAGCTTGCATATCTCTTTACAGCCATGAATGATGGAGGCTGGGGTCATGCTATTATAGATGATCTAAAAATCAATGAAGAATATGCTCCTCAAGGGAGTGATAAATTTACTCTGCTCCAACTCATCAAAAAACTCTTCTTTTCAGGCATTTATCAATACAACAAGAAGAAGGACAAAGGAAAGAAACAGGAAATCGTCCTGTCTTCTCAACCTGATGAAAACATGAATATTAATATCAAGCCCTCTGAACAAAAGCCAAGGCCAACAAAGACACCTCCTAAACCACCTATTAAGGCATTATTCCCACTATCTAAACCTGTAGTTCCAGTAAGCCCTCTATTGAACATCCCCAATACTATCTCTACCCTTTCCAAGAAGTTGTTTGTGAGTGCTATATGCTCAAACACTCCTTTTCTATCTACTCTGAATGATCAAGCTATTGGATTAGTTAAATTGACTAAAGCTTTTGGCAATAAATTACCTGCTAAGCATATTGTTGTCATGCATCAGGCCTCTTTGGGTGCTCTTCTCAATAAGAGCACCCCTTCTAATAATGCTAACCAAAAGAAGAAGTTTGTAGTTAAGACAACTACAAAAGGGCTGTCTAGAAAAGAGGTCTTCATTCCATACAATGATGCCATCTCTACCTTTTGCCTAATATATCATAAACAAATCATTGAGTCTGTCAATTGTGGCCTTATTCAACAACATTCCAAGCTGCAAGTCAACTCTGTCATTGAAGGAAGATCTGGCCCATCCTTAGGCCTATTATTCAACACCAACCTCATTCCCAACTCATCAGAGATCAAAATAATTGTTATGAAATTCAATATCTTATTTGGATTTTATAATATTTATCTTAACGTTGAATACTTTAGCACTGAAAACTGTAAGTGTTGAAAGGGAATGTCAAATACTTTAGTGCTGAAAACTGTAAGCACTGAAGGGGAGTTGTTAAACACCTATTATGATGAAGACTATACTTTAATCATGTCCCTAGACATGATGAAAGTAGAGTCTTAATAAACACCTACAAAGTAGTGTAATAACTATAACACTACAAGATGTCTTACAATAGTAAGGACGTCCACAACAACAACATCTTAATAGCTTGTATATATACAAGACTATTAACCAAATCTTTAATGTAATCATTATTACTATGATTATGTAACATGCTTACAAATTATGATCCCATCATAATTTGTAATCATTCCCATCACTCCCATCAGATGCTTACTAAGCATCTCTATTATTATCTGGATTACTAATCTATTAGTAATATCTTTATGATTACAGTGTTACAAATTAAATGATTAATATTTACACTTGTATACATTGTTCCATGAAGTTCCATCATAATCATCACATGATTATTTATATCTATTTACATTGTTCTATAAAGTTCCATTCTATTTATAGAATAAATATTCTACAACCTTCTACAATGTTCTACAAGGTTCTATACTATTCTTAGAATGTTCTATAATGTTCTATGACATTCTATAACATTCTATAACCTTCCAGAAGCTTCTAGAACCCAGATATTAGGCATTCTAACTATTATTAGTATTACACTGCTTTTATGATAGAAGTACATCATTAATACTTCTATACTTCTATCTCGATGTCAGCATCATAATTAATGTTCCTTAATGATCAGTATTAACAGAATAATGATCATTAACCAATTGTAATTTCATAACCTTTGATATATTGTATCTCTGAGCATTATCTAAGTAATACTTATATGTAGACCTTCAGTATATCTTTGTATTCTCTATTCAGATATAGATACATAGATACAAACATTGTAACAGTATATAAGTGAGCTCAACTAACAAGAAGAACCCATCATTCTTACTTGGTTAGGTAGAGCCTCGAGAATAGAGACTCTTAGACTTATACTGAGTGATCTTGAAGGTCTGAGATAAGACTCCTGCTATAACTCTTAAGACTCTCTTGATAGAATACTTTGATCTAAGTATTCTATCACTGTACTTAATACTCTTAGTGAAAAACCTCTTGAGTTGTTAGTGGACCCTTGATAGGTCAATAGACTAGTACCTTTGAACTGGTGCTACCTATTGGTGTATTGAGTACATACAGGTTCAATCGCTTCTTGATCCGGTACTCCCACCTCGTTGGGCAGTAAACAAATGCAAACAACACTGTCGTTGTCTCTAATCACTAGCACAGTCCCATCCACCCTCCTGATCTCTGGATAAACGGTACCTCTCCAACATGTCTGACCTCCCCCCTGCGGGAACCAGCTTTCATAGCGATCAGTTGCTTGAGCACCTTTGTGCGCTCTTGTCTTCTGGTCATGCCCCTCCTGCAACTCCTTCCTTATTCACTGGGCTTCCTGATGGATTGAGCGACATTGACCCCCTTCTCAACCCTGGCTGTATGCCTAGGATGGCCACCAGGACCAACTGTGCCACTTGCTGCTAAGGCAGGCACCACAGCCCCCTTTCCTTGTGTGCCTCTTCCAGAGCCACATCTCCTGAGGGTGCGTCCCTCTTCTCCTCGCTTCAGGACCCATTCCAGGGGTCCTTCTCTCAGCCCGCTGCTCTCCCGCAGCCTAGTGCCCCTTTGGGGCCATATCCGCTTGCCCTGGAGGAGGAGTCGATGGATCCTCAGGTGAATTTCAAAGCGGTATGGGTGTCTCTCAATCGTGCCTTGGATTTTCTGAGGTGGATGACCGAGCATGGTGTTGCTCCCCCCCCTGGGTTCAGCTTGCCCATCACTGGGTTTGCTGAGCTTGCTTCTATTAACCCTTGGGGCAGCCTTTTGGCTGACCCAATGGACCCTTCACATGCTACTGTGTATGACATGGTGGTACCTTGGTTTCACCCTCCTACGTCATTGGAGGACGTGCCTATGCGTGAACCTACTGCCCCTCCTGTGGAGATTGTCTCCCCTGAGGTTATGCAGATGGATGTCACCCCCCCTCCCCCTAGTGTTCCTGGCCGGCTGCCTGAGAATGCACCGGTTGGTGAGCCTTCGGGGACTGTTCCTGCCCCACCTCCTCCTAAGCCCCAGGGCTTGAGGAAGGCCAAGGCAAAGAAGGCCACTGAGAAGCAGGTCCTTTCTAAGGGGCCCCCGCCTCCAGTTCTGTCTGCTTCTAAGCCAGGCACCCAGTCCTTTGCAGCTGCCGCCCAGGCTGTCCCTGCTCCTGTTGTGGGTTCTTCTGGCTTGGTGGAGAACCTGGTGCACGTCGCCAGGTCCTTTCCCAACCTTGCTCCTTCTGCCATCGTGGTGCTCCTCTGGGCTGACATAGCTGCTGCTGCATCTGCTGCTCCTGCTCTGGCAGCTGTGGCGGGGGCTAAGCACCCTATCACACCTTTTGCCCCCACTTCCCCTGCTAAGAAGCCCAAGGCTACCACCAAGGGACCTAGCAGGAAGCAAGTTCTTTTCGTCCTAGATGACCCCAATGCCAGGCCTAATCTCGAGCAGATGTCCCGTCTGCTTAACAAGTACCTTACAGACAATAAGGTCATTGGGCTCTATGCGGAGTCTGTTCTTGTGGCGTATGGTGGCTGGTCTATCTGACTCACTGACGTTCCCTCTCTCGAGCAGCTCAACGCCATTCGACAGTGGTTGGGCATTCACTTCTCACCTGTCAGTTCCGAGGCATATCTCCCCACATTGAAGAGCTTCCTCAAGCTCATCGATGTCCCTTACATTCGTCAGGATGGTTCTCGAACCACCTCAGACCAGGTCGAAGGTGTTATGAGGGCGTCAAACCTCTCTAACCACTTTGTCCTTGTGGGCCCCCCTCAGGTGGTTTGTAATTCCAAGTCGTCTGACACTGCGATGGCATATTTTGAAGTCTGGGATTCCCAGAGGGGCACTCATGCCGCTAACCTCGTTGGGCATTCCCTTCAGTTTGGACACTGGACCTCCAGGGTTATGGAGGCTAGTGCTAATCCGGGGGCATCCCTATGTCAGTGTTGCTGGTGTTGGGGGCACTCCTCTCAAACCTGCCACCAGAAGATGCATCGGTGTCCTCTGTGTTTGGAGCCTCACTACTATGATGCACATCGTGCATTTGCTGGTTGCTGCAAGGGGAATGCCCGCCAGGGTGTCCTGCCTACTCCCGCTGGCCAACCGTGCCCACACCCCCCTCACTGCTTGAATTGTCATCAGGCACACACTGCTGACTCAAGGCAGTGTCTGTTCTGGTGTCACCAGTTCAACAAGGACTGGATTTGCCACAAGTATCAGGAGGTACATCATCGTTCTGATGCTCGTCTTTCAACATTTTCTCAACGCTCATTTTCTCATGTCTAGGGACCCCACTAGGTCTGCTGGAGGTGTGATTGGGGACGTTTGGGTTTTCTCACAGAACGTTAATCGTAACTACATGCATGTTGACTATGTACTTGAGGCGCTCAAGGACACTTATGATATCCTGTTTTTCCAAGAACTGCTCTGGAGAACGATAAGGCAAACGGTGTTGACAACCTCTGAGAGAGGCGACAATGTTGTGGGTGCTCCTAAACACCCTGACTGGCTCTATATGGTAAGACTGCCTACCAGTGGGCAGAACCCTCGCTTCATGGCATACGTCCACCGGTGCTTGGCTGTGCTCTGCCCCTCTATGCAGAGGGACATTATTGATCATCGCAATCTCTTTGTCCTGTCATTGTTCACACCACATGGGACAGTGAACCTTCTTAATGTCTACTCAGATGATGCTCATATGGCAATCAACCTCCTCTCTCAGGATGTCGATCAGCTGCCTGCTTTTATCTACATGGGTGGTGACTTCAATTGTCACTCGGAGGTGTGGGATTCGTCCTGCACATCACACCCTCTTGTTGCCCAGCATCTTCTGGAGCTGGCTTCTGATGTTGGGCTCAAGTGGGCCTGACCTTCTAATCCAGGGCTGACTCATATTCCTCACAACCCTGATCTTGCTGGTTCTGTGATCGATCTTGTCTTCACAGCACCATCTGCATCTATATCTGATCTACCCAGATTGGATCTTGATTGATGTGGGCCATCGGATCATGTTCCGATCTCCATCTTAGTTTCCTTGTCTGAGATCGACATTAGGGTTACTCGCATGGTGATCCCGAGAGAGTCCCCAGAGGAGTCCGGGTTCTTGATCGATCTTGCCACTGGTCTTAGGTCCTTGGATGTCGGGGACCTGTCTTCTTCTGATGGGATCGAGGCTGCTGCATTAGCGGTGGCCAAGGTCTTTTTCTCTGCATGGAATATCCATGTGAAGGAGATCACTGTTATGGGGCGTTCTTGGTCTTGGTGGACTGATGAGTGTTCTGTCGCTATTGCCAAATATCGGGAGTCTTGTGCCCCTGGTGATTGGAAGGCGTTT
This sequence comes from Leucoagaricus sp. SymC.cos, assembly GCA_001563735.1. Taxonomy (NCBI): domain Eukaryota; kingdom Fungi; phylum Basidiomycota; class Agaricomycetes; order Agaricales; family Agaricaceae; genus Leucoagaricus; species Leucoagaricus sp. SymC.cos. Next base: position 15,224 of record KQ962739.1, read on the forward strand.
CATAAGACATCTCATCTTGCTAAGCGGTGCTTCTTTGATGCTTGCATTGAGGAGGTTGCTGTTGAGAACCAATGGCCATGGGATCTCATGGCCTGGGTGAAGCCCTGACAGCTCCCACCGTGTGAGGCTATCTCACATCGGGGGGAGTCGTGTCATGATATTGATGCTTTGTGGAGGATGCTCGATCAGACGTACAATGCCACCTCCAGGTGGCCTTGTGACATCATGGTGTTGGAGGAGCTACCCCTGCTTGTGGAGCGGGATTGGGTCCCTTTCTCGGTGTTGGAAGCTAGGGAGGCACTTTCTGCATGCTCTTCACGTTCCTTGCCTGGTCCAGACCACGTTATGTGGGTCCATTTGAAGGAGCTTCTCTCTGATGACATCATCATTGGGAAGGTCCTTGCCCTGGCTGATGCCTGCCTCATGGTCGGGTATTGGCCTTCTCATTTTAAGGAGTCGGTTTCAGTGATTATTCCCAAGCCTGGTAAACCCTCCTACTCTACACCCAAGTCATTTAGGCTGATTGTTCTGCTTAATACGCTTGGGAAGCTTATTGAGAAGATGTTGTCCAGGCGTCTTCAGTTTGACGGTGTCAAATATGGCATCTTTCACTCTAATTAGCTAGGCGGTATTTGGCAGCGGTCGACTGAGGATGCTGGTTTATTCCTTACTCACTTGGTCAGGGCTGGGTGGGCTAAGGGACTCAAGACGAGCATTGTCACTTTTGACATCACTCAGTTCTTCCCGTTGTTGAACCATGATATGCTCATGGCTATTTTAGCAAGGCAGGGGTTTCCAGCGAATGTGTGCCAGTTCTTTGCCTCTTATCTTGTGGGGCGGAAAACCAAATACCTTTGGAATTCCTTCTCCTCCAGTTCTTATGATGCAGATGTGGGAGTCAGGCAGGGGTCGGCCCTATCTCCTGTCCTCTCTGCTATCTATCTTGTGCCTGTGCTCAAGATTTTTGACCTTAGGGCGTCACACTTGGAGTGCGACGTTCTCTCCTATGTAGATGATGGTATGCTCATTGCCCAGGCCAGGGAGCTGGCTGACAACCTGGTGCACCTCCATGGTGCTTACGGGTTTATGTTTGATCTGTTTGTGGCATTTGGACTTGTCCTTGAACATGACAAGTCTGAGCTCTTTCATTTTTCACATCGTAAGGGGGATGATAATCCACCTATCGACTTGGGCTATGCCCTGTACACCGGAGACACTCCTCTCTGCCCCAAGCTATTCTGGCAGTATTTGGGTTTCTATTTTGACAGGCAGCTCACTTTTCAGGAGCATGTCAGGTATTATTCTACCAAGGCTATCTCTACAGTACGCGCTATGGGGATGCTTGGGAATTTGCTATGGGGTTTGTCCCCCAAGCAGAAGCATTTGCTCTACAGGTCATGCGTGGTGCCTATTGCCACATACAGCTTTCGTCTCTGGTGTCATAAGCTTCATCCTCATAAGGCTCATCTCACCTCTCTTAACAAGATGCAGTGTCATGCTGCGATCTGGATCACGGGTGCTTTTTGCACCTCCCCCTTGGGTGGCATTGAGGTGTTGGCTGGCCTCATCCCCATCCATTTGCATCTTAAGAAGTTGAGGTCCTGGGCGGCGTACTGGGTCCTTACTTTGTTGCCTACACACTCTACCAAGCAGTTGCTGGGTACAAGGCAGTTTTCTGGCACCGACCCCCATCGGTATCACTTTACCAGGCTTGGCTGCTCTGTCGAGAAGGTCAGGTCCACCATTGTGGATACCCTTCAGTATCACTCTATTCTGGTCACCTTGGAGATGTTCAAGCCTGATGCCTCAGATGCTTGCCCTGGTAGACGATTATTGGATCACTTTGGCAATTGGGTCTGGGTTGTTGAGTTTGACTCTAAGGAGGAAGATATCAACATCCTACAGGTTTTGAACGCAGAGCTTGATAAGGCCACTGCATTGAATGACTGCATTGTGGCGGCCATGGGTGCATCTGTGGGTCATGACAAGGCATTCCAGACAGTATCTGCTGCTTGGGTCTGGGCAGGCGGGGTGCCAGTTTGGCAGTCCCGCCAGGCCACTGGCAGGGTAACAGCTCCTGATGCGGAGCTCCACGCCATTCAGATGGGTGTCTTCACTGCATGTGCACAGGAGGGTGCCCGCCATGTTGTTTTGTTCACTGATCATCCAGCGTCAGCTAGGCAGGCAGTGGACCCCTCTGTCAGCAGCAGGCAGGCCCAGGCTTTGCTAGTATGCCATCGTCTGCAGAGGTGGTTGGGGGAGGATCCCTCATGTACCTTTGTGTTCATACAGGTTCGCTCCTCGCTGGAGTGGCCTTTGCATCATGCGGTCCATTGCTTTGCAACAGACCCATCCTTCAAGATGCCTGTGGGGGATTCTCCCTTCATGACCCTTAATTATATTCATACAGCTGAGGCTCAGGCCTGTTGCGATGAGTGGACTAGGCAGTTCACTTTGTCGAGCTCCTCTGAGAGAGATTTTTTGCACCTCACTGATGTTAGGGGCAAGCGTTTGATGCCTACTTATCTCTCTGGGGGTACGTGGCTTAAGTATTTGCATGATTTGCCGACCTGTGCTCGGGTTTGCTGGGCGGTTTTGAATCATGCACCTATTGGGGAGTTTAGGTGCCAGTTTAAGCTCTCTGATGACCATTCTTGCCCTTGTGGGTCTGCTCGTTTGCAGACTCATGAACATATTTTGGCCAGGTGCATGGACTTTGGCCCCTCTTGGCACTTTCCCAAGCTTTGAGAGGAGTTGCTCGAGTTTTGCAGAGAGAACCCTCTGGCATTCTCCTTTGCACACCTCCCTAGAGGATAAGAACAGTGCAGCCACTCTTTGGCAGTCGCTGGATTTCCTGGGAGCTCTTTTGGGGTCCCTGGGGGGTCTGGCATTGGCGGCTGATGGGGGCTGTGCTAGTTGCTCCTTAGTGCTCACTCCCTGCAGTTTGTGGGGATGAGGGCAATGGATCCTGCCTGCTCTTCGTCCACCCCTGGGTGTAGGGAGGGTGCATCTTTGGTGTAGGCTGCCATGTTCAGCTGAGCTGGGAAGGATTCATTCTTCGTAGTGTAACTGTAGCGTACTTTTGTAGTCATTGCAACTGGACTGCTATCGCGCACCGGTATATAAATTTATGAGTTAAAAAAAAAAA
>KQ962739.1:41039-67640 GCA_001563735.1 Leucoagaricus sp. SymC.cos
AATTTATTATGCGGTGCTCGATCGCAATCCATGCCTAACTAATTACAAACTAGTTAGGAAAGTCTAGAGAAAAGAAATGAAAAGAAACTATATACTCATATCAGAGCATTTTAGTAAAACCATAGAAGATGTGATGGCAGCTACAGTACTATTACAGAGGAGAGAGAGGAAGACTATAGTCAAGCTCAAATGAACTTACCAGAATACCAAGACATGGAAGCCTTGATGCATGTGGAAGTGGAAGAGATGGGTGAGCAGACACGGAGACATTATAACACAGCCCAGCATGTCATATAGGTGTGGCAGGAAATTGTTGAGGAGATGGTGATGAGGAGACACTTAAGCAGAGCCTGGCTCATCATTGTATAGTGTGGGGGGGTTGTGGAGTGGAGCATTGGCATTGAATGCAAATGCTTGAGGATTGTATTCAAGAAAGTCGATGAATTCCTTGAACATGGATATGGGTTTGTCCTCACAAATATATAGAGGACATGCGAGGATGATGTGTTCACAAGATTCCATCCAGAAACCACATTGGCAGTGGGTAGATTCTTTAGGGAAGAATCTAGATCAATATGTTCCAATAGGGGCATGGTTGGTTATAGCGCATATAGCACATGTGACAATATTGAAATTAGTGACAGGTAAGTCACTAGTGTCAAGGGAATATGAAGCGCGTAGTTCTCTAAGCCAAGAACCACTGTTGTGATATTGAGGCAGGATGATGTCGCCTTGAAAGTGTTTGCTTTGCAACATGAGGAATGAATGCCCTCGATATTGTGTATTGGTGCAAAAGGTGTGTTGCCATTGTTTGAGGCAGGAGTCAGTGGTCTTTTTACGAAGATATGACATGGAGACACTTGAGCACAACCCAGCATGTTGATGATTGAGTTTTGCAGTCAGATGGACTTTGTGTAGTAGGCAGCAGGAGTGACCAGGTTTGTCAGGTGCTGAATTACAGTCACAGAGGGCAAATTTGGATGGAATGTACCAGAATTCGATTTTGTGGAGGCTAGAATGTTCTAGCCATGGGCATAGGGCATTAGCGGCAGCTATTGAGTGATATTGGCCTTCATGTATAGAGGGATCCAATAGGCGATGTGATGACGATAAGTGATCAGTAAGAATGATGTAGTTGGTGACATCCTCAGGAAGTGAGGCTAATGCTTTGCATAACCTGAAACATTGAGCAGCGAGTTCAGCTTTGGATGAAGTGCATCATCTGCAGGGAATAGTGGTAGAATGGATAAGGACACTGTTGTGCCAAATTTGATAACAGGCAGATGCCTGTAGGTGAGAGTTGTTGGGAATGCTACTATCAGTGACTATGATGGCAGTGTCGGAGGATGAGTGGGCAGAGAAGGTGTGTGCATTGAGTTTCCATGAATGGTTTCCGAGTTCTTCAAGACTTGACCTATTAAAATCAAAGAAAGAAAAATGATCAGAGAAATTGTCTAACAAATGTAAACTGGGATAATTAGTGTTATGTAAAGGAGAAAATTTTTCTTCAACGTTGAGGAGAATATCATTGGCATCAACAAGGGGACCTTGAATAGTAGCCCTGTTGCATTTGGAGAGAAGGTCGAGTGACCTGGGGTGAGGGAGGGTGCCTTTGGCATTATGAGCACTAAGAAGAGTGTGAATAGGATAGTTTTGCACCTTCCCCATCTTATTCTCAACAGGATTCCCACCCAACTTCTGATAGTTATACTCAAGTGGAGTGGGTTGTTATGGACCAGCCTATTGCCAAGGGATGTCAGTGCAGGTGTAGTGCAAAATGCTGCTGCCTTAATCCTGCAAAGCCAGTTGGACTTCTTTTACTGAGTGACTACACAATCATTTCCCATCATACAAACACACTTTGTGCACTTACCATATGCCTGACCCACTCCTTTCAGTCACCCACATCCTCACAAATCTCTGCTCTACCCACATCTGCACCCTATATTACAACTTTCCAATGCAGCCAGCCTAAACATCAAATCTTGTATGATGCTCTTCTTACTTGGCATGACTCATATTGGGCTCTTGTTTGTGATCAAAACCCTCTTCTCTCATGCAACTGGATCCTCTCTGATAAAGACATTGATACTCTTGTCAGGAAAGCTCATGTTCTCTTGGGCTCTTTGGTATGTAATCTATTAGTAATATTGTAATATTACATATATACTCAACTGGATATCAGGCAATTACCCAGCCTCTCATTGATTCTATCATATACTGGATAGGATCTGATGATGAGCTCACATCACTCATTCAGCTTTTTCAAGAATTCTGTCAGGAGAGGAAAAAGCAAGATGCTTGGGAGACACAGCACTGCTAGCTGAAGCATTTGCATACTATGTTGTTCATAGATGACTCTACTGCATCTGAGGCACCTGAACCTCATCCACTCCACTTTTCTGAGTGGCAACTTTTACCAGCTTGTGTAATAGATGACAAGCCATTTGTAATTGGTGGTGTTCAATATGCATTCTCTACTGTTGGGCAGTCAAGTTGGCACATACTGAATTATCAACATGAAGTAGTATGTTAAGAACTATTATTCCACTACTGCTATCTCACTTTCAACATCCTCATTTGCTAGATATCCTTCAAATGATGGATCTAAGTCCATATTCACATCTATCACACTATCAGGATTCTTGAATGTGGATGTGAAGTTTGCAGGTCCACTTGTAGTCATGTTCTGAGCAGGTGCCACTTCAGAGTCAGACACCACTTTGGAACTTGTATCTATTGCAATTGATATATCTGTAGTTGTTTGTGCAAGCCAATCACTGAACATATTCTTATTGATCAGCATTGGATGACCTTCTTTCAAGATGTCCAGAACAGACAGCTTTTGAGAGAGCCATTTCCATGCATGATTGCAATGTATGATGTGTAACTCTTGATATTGAATATTGATGCAGAGAGCATCAATATCAGATGTTGATGAGACTTTGTGGTGCTTTTGATATAGGTCCTGAGTACCAAACCAGCAAGAAAAGTCATGTGCAAGTGACCAAAGAACTTTAATGCATGCTAAAGATTTCTGTTGTATATGGTCAATAGATACATTGCTTCCAAGTGCAGCAAATAGATTCTGGATAAATGAATAAGTCACCCTTCATTATACTGAGAACTTGGTCATTGAATGCCTTCAGAAAGCTATTGTTATGTTCCAGATACAGGTCAGTAGAAATGGATCTCCCATTCTCACCCCAACAGTTAACAAGTCATGAGTTTTCAATTACTTCTCACAGCAATGGAGAAAACTCATAATCAAACTGGGCCTTCATCTCAAGAAGTTCATTTCCATAGTTATGGTACTCTGCTCCATGCATCATGAAAAGCCACAAGTCATAGATCAGCCACATCCTTCCCATATCAGCATCTCATACTGCATCACAGAACTCTCAGAAAAGTAATACATCTTGATTGAAAAAGATTGAATAAGCCATTATTTCATCTCCAGTATTGAGAGCTTGATGACCAGCAGATGCATCCTTCCTTGATCTCTTACCACCACCTTCCCTTTTGGGACATTGGGGTTTTAAGAGATTAGTCTACGTTGTCAATGATGTCTATGCCATCTAAATCAAATCTATTCGCTAACCTCAACACTGAGAACCACACTATGTCTACCAACGATGAAGGTTTTGATCCTGAAGCCTTTGATGCTCAAATTGAGGTAGCGGTCATGAAAATGCCTACCAACAAGAAACACAAGAAGAGGAAAGCAATTTCCCCTCCCAAGCCCATCACTCCTGGAGGACTTGGTTCACCCATCCCCCTCCCTGACCCACCTTCTGCTGTGCCTGTTGTTACAGGCACACCAGCAACTCCTTCAGCCAAGTTTCAGTTTAACGACTTTAAACTTAATCCTACTCCTTGAGGGTTCTTTGCATCCTCTACATCAAAACCATATGAATTCAGCAATATCCAACTGGACCATTTATCGGAAAGAATGCTCAATACTCATATCACTTCACTCAACCACTTGTGGAAGGCATTCTCTAATGAGAATGCACCCGAGTGTTTCACTCAAATTGCTGACCCTCAGTGGCCATTCCTGTTTGCTTGTCTACTTGCATTACTAGTAGATGCATTCCCATTTCCACCACAGACATTTTTTGACTGTGAACTCATTGTTGATGGCATCAGTGAAATGACTGCCGCTCAAATCATCAAATGAGCACTGGCCCGCAGTGAGCCTTCTCCTCCCCCGGCACCCACTCCTGTTCCTAACCCTCTGCCCAAGGACACGTTGTCTGTCCCTGTGGCTAAATTCACTCATCCGATTCCAGATAAACCCAAACCCACACCTGTGGAGAAGCCTTGTGCTTCATTCGCTGACACACTCAAGACCAGGCCTAGACCTCAAGCTCCAGCTTCTAGACCCCCTCCATGCGATGACGTAGCCTTAGTCAAACTGGCCCAGGCTTTCCCCACACTTCCTGCTAGTGTTGCTGCTATGCACAGGGTGGCTAATGCTATTGGTGGCACTCCTAAATGCCACCCTTCTTCTACTACTGCTGGCCCTACTCGCCGACAAATCATCGTCCCTATTGCTAACGCCAGGGATGTCAATCTAGTCAAACTTGTTAATCAAACCAATGATGAGCTTGTCAAATGCAAATGCCAGCTATGACTGTTAACAGCTCATATCACTTACAACAGCATCACTATTACTACCGCTACCATGCCCTCTGATGATGATCTCAAAGTCATCAGCAAGTTCATTTCTGATGGTGCCAAAGTCAAGATTGACGCCCACCTCCCTCGCTCTCGATCTTTTCTCAAGATCATGGATGTTCCATTCCCCATCACTATTGATGAAACATCTATGGCCATTGCAAACAGTGGTCTAGATATTGATCTCACCGCCAAGCCATGCGTCGCCTGTAACTCTGCTGCTTCAGACACCACAACTATCTGGTTCGATGTCTGGGACTCTCAAACTGGAGCGCTTGCTAAGAAGCTCCAAAAGCAATATCTCACTATTAGAAATGCCTGATGCGTCATCTGGCTAGCAAAAGCCCGACCCAGTACACCTCAATGCCAACATTGTTGGAAATGGGGCCACCCTACCACTGCCTGCCATGCGCTGGCCATCAAATGTCCCCATTGTTCTGGACTGCACTCCAAACAACACCATCACAATTATGCTGGGTGCTGCAAAGGTAATGCCAAAGCCACCCCTCCCATCCCTCCCACTGCTGTCAGCATTCCTTGTCCTCACGTTCCTACTTGTTCAAATTGTGGTGCTAAACATGCTGCAAATGACCGACGTTGCAAGTTTTGGCATCATTGTTTTGATGCTGACTGGTTCAAACAACACCTTCATGGCTAGTTCATCCACATCGACTTCAATCAGGTCATAATACTCAATTTGGAGGGTAGCATAGCTTCCGATCTGCATATGTCAACTTTCGAGCACATACTCTTACTTCTTTTTAATTATTTGCTTTGCTGTAGCTACTTCTGTAAGACATCTTGTTGACTCTAGTCAGTAGGACGCTGTTGTGGTAGCAGTAGGCATGTGGACTGCGATCGAGCACTGCATTATAAATTGTTAATTCAAAAAAAAAAAAAAAAAAAAAAAAAAACAGCAGATGTGGTTGCAAATTAGAGAGTAACTGCTCCAACCACAGCCTCAAATTTATCAGATGTAGGTTTCCAGCTTTTGAGACTATCCAAACTAGGAAATTTGAGTATAACTCTGTGGAATCAGAAATAAAGTTGTGTAAGACTCCTGTCAGTCTTGAGTTGAAAAGAGTTTGAGAGTTCACTCACCAAGTACAGTCAAGCAGGCAAGCATACAGTGAATGCATGGCTAGTTCATGTGCTTTATTATATTCAGGCTTCTTTGGATCAAGTTTTGAGTGTCAGAGTATATTTTGATATTGTTTAAGTGATCCAAGATCTGCATCTGAAAGAGAACCCGAATGGGTATGAAAAAGGGCATACATAGCATTAAGCTGGAAGTGGAATGGCATAGCAGCCTCCTGGACCCATTCAAACTGATTAAATGCAGTGAACTCAAACTTCTGCTCATCTCTCATCAAACATAAATTCTGGATTGTGAGCCAGTCACCAACTAATAACTGCAACTCTGTATCAACAGCTTCTTTGGCTAGGCCTAGTAGGACTGTGAAGATTTTTCTCACTACTCTCATTGTCCCTAAGACTGAGGCTTCTTCTTTGTTCAAAGCAGGAAGTGGGTAGAATGAAGTCTGGTCATGACTAATGACCTGAATAATAGGCTTGAGTGACTTGACATATTTCTGAAGTAGCCACTGAGTTTTCTTCTTTTGCTGGATTTTTCCTGGAATATTTTCAAGCAGAATTGTGCATACAGCATGTTTCAATGATGAGAAAACCTGGTCTTGTTGTTCAGGGGTAGGTTTCAAATCCTGAAGTTTAAGGTTTTGTCAAAGTTCCATACAATGTTTTTGATCAAATATAGAAAGTGCTGATGCATATGCAGCATGAGTGAATTTCTGTGGAAGTGAGAATAGGGCTACAGTTGTTGCATTAATTTGCTGAGTTGCTGAATCAAGCCATTGTGAGGCTTTTTGTAGAGTGAAGTTGATATTATCATATACAATGGCCTAGAGATGAGACTTCTTCTTCACAAATGTCCTTGCCTCTTGTTTTGCATCATTGGACAGTGTAGAAAGTGCTGTTTGTACTGTTCTTAGTCACATATAAGTCCAGGTTGCAATACAGTAGATTAAAATATCTCAGGCTCACTGATAGCTCACACTAAGGGCCATATAATTAAAGTTATCAATAATTTGTTGGCTAGCCCCACTACTTGCTAGAAACATTCCAGTAATAATCTGGAATGTATTTGTAGCTCAGTTCTTGAAGAATAAGCATATACTAATAATGACTACAATTATCTGAGCAACAGAAATAAGGAGAAATTGAAAGAATAGTAGACTGTACACCATCTTTGGAAGCATTCCTTCTTCTCATCCTTCTTTGCCATGAACCACCATCATCTAGTTATCTCCAGTGGTTTTTACTGTGAATACAACAACCTAATTGAACAAAGTTATGGATAGTAGTAGCAAAAAGTTGAATAAGAAAGGTGGAGGACATTTTAGTGGAGTACACACTATATTGAAGAACATTACAACATGTGGCAGCTGAAGGGCATCTGGCATCAATGTCCTGGTAACTGAACAAGCTATGTCTGAAGCTGTTAAAGTTGAAGATGATAACTCAGACAAATATGAATCTGAATTCTCTTCTGAAGAGGAAAACACTCATTCTATTTGTGGATGCTCTCTAGCTCATGGATCTCATGTACTCTCCAAAGCATCATTTATTGCTTGTGATAGAAATAGCTGGTCTGCTTCCCCTCATGTTCAAGACTCTACCAAATTACCACCAAGGACTAAAACTCCTCCCAATAATCAGCTCATGCTTCTTCATTCATGGCCCACCACTCCCACCAACACCAAATCTCCTTATGAAGACAGTGTCAGACTTACCCTTAAACTAATCAGTGCTTTTGGCACTCATAAAGCCAATGAGAACATTTCTGTACCTTCTTCAATCCCCTCTCATCATCAAGAACATTTTACTGATTTCATGACTCAACTGACCCCTGATTCTATGTGGAATTATTTTGAAAATGTAGTCAAAGAAAAACTGTTGGAATGGCTTGTAGCTACCACATCCAGAGCTATCCATAATGAAGGTGGAATTCTGGCTTTGCTCAATAACACACCATCTATAATTCTTGGACTAGCTGTGTCTGGCCCCAACAATCATGCCCACCCCACTGATTGGAGTGATGATGGTCTATTCCCAACCCTTGATCCTACTAGAGTCACTCTAGAACTGTCCGCTCTGAAACTCAAACCTATTGCCAAGCTTGCTGGCATCAGCACCTCATAAGCTGAAACACATACAGTGGCTATTCAAAAACTACTGCCATGAGTCAACAATCAAATGCAGGTTGATAATGATAGATCCTCACAAACAGTCAATGCTGCTAATGGCAGTAATCCTGTAAGTGTTAACAAACCACCCATCAAAGAGTATGTTCAAACCATAGATGAGGCATCTTTGGTGCTTCAAGAGTGCTCAGATTGGATTAAATTATTTCCAGTCAACAAAGGAAAATACACTCCTAGTAGAGCAATTGCTGACAAGTTGGCATACTTGCTGACTGTGATATATAACAGTGGTTGGGAACATACCATCATAGAAGATTCTAGCATCCTTCAGGAATATGTCCCTGATGATGTTAAAGATTTCACTATTAGATAACTGATGGACAAGCTCTTTTTCCCCAATAGCCCACCTAGAAACTACAAGAAGAACAACAACAAAGGAAAACAATAAGAAGTTGTACCTTCTTCACAACCACTTGAAAACACTGATGTCAAAATGATCATTACTAATAGTGTTGCTAACACAACTGTAGCTCTGACCCCTCATTGCATGCCACCTAAACCTCCCATCAAATCTAACTTTCCTCTGGCACCTCCCAAGGTGAGTGCTCCTAACACTGCTCCAGCTAATAAGCCAACCCCCAAAAAATCATTTGTGGATGCTGTATGTTCCGATGTACCCACTCCTTCCACTACCACCATTAAGCAAGCAATTGACTTGGTAAAACTTATTAAAACCTTCAGCAACAAATTGCCTGCTAAAAGAATCATTGCCATGCATTAAGCTGCTGTCAGAAATGCTGACAGTGGAAATACTAACTGGACTGCTAGTTCTAAAAAGAAATTTACCATCAAAACTACCATGTGCAGTCCTACCAGACATCAAGTCTTGGTACTGTACTCTGAGACAGTCAACAGTGACCACCTTTGTCAACACAAACAAATCATTGAGTCCATCAATCATGGGCTCACTCAACAACATTCCAAGCTTTGAGTCTTCTCTGTTTCAGAGGGATGATCTGGTTCTTCACTAGGTCTTTTCTTTTCTACTAATCTTGTTCCTACACCTGCAGAAATGGAAATCATGCAGGAGTGGCTTGCTAAAGCCATTCAAGCTAACAAAGATGACATTCCCATTCCTAGAGCACTGATGTCCAAGTCTTATCTTAAAATTATTAGAGTTAATTATTACACTCCAACTGATTGGCATAATAATGGTTCTAATCAGCTGATGGCTGATAATGTGCTTTACATTCTGAACTATACCCCTCTCTTCAAATGAATTTTGCTTGCTTCCTCACCTTATATCATGAAAGCTTTACCATATTCTGACATGGCAATTATATAGATCAATATTTGGGATTCCCAAAATAGTACTAACACCAAAACTCTACTCAATTGCTCATTCAACTTTGATCATGATGTTGCTGTTATTTGAGCTTGTAATATATACCCCAGCATTCTGCAATGTCAAAATTATTGGAGATGGGGTTATATCACAGCTAAATGCTGGTCTCAAGAATAGCACTGTGCCAAATGTAATAGTCCTCACAAAACTAAGAACTATTGCCTCTCTTCTTGGTGCTGTAAAATAAATGACAAAGTTGATCCATCATGATTCACTACTCCTGATAATGAACCTTGTCCTCATGATTTCAAATGTCTAAACTGCAAAGGTGATCATTTCACCAATAATAGCTGTTGTCTATATTGGTGCAACCACTTTAATAAAAATTAGCATCTTAACAAGGCTAAAGAAGCCAAGGCCCAAAGGGCTCAATGTGTCACTATTATGATTGAACATCACAATGCAAACCCTTCCTCTACCCTATGAGGCCAATAAGGTCCTGCTCCTTCTCTATGAAAAGCATACTTATTGATTATTTGAATATTCTTTCTTTCAATGTCAATCATAATTATTTGATTATGGAAACATGTCTAAATATTCACACTGACACTATAGACATTCTCTTTTTTCAAGAACCCACTTGGAACATGCTCAGACAGACAGTGTCTACTAAACAGATTTCAGGCAAAAATGTCATTGGTGCTTCCATCTATTCTGATTAGATCTATATTACACCTTTATCCCCTTCCATCAATTTTCATCTCCATGTTATGGCATATATCCATTGACAACTTTCATATCTTTGACTATCCCTCAATATCACTTTTATGGATCTTGATAATGATATCATAGTCCTTATGCTTTCCTATCAGCAACATGTCCATTATCTCATAAATATATATTCTGATGACAAAAAACATGCACTTGATCACCTTCTTTAATGTGCTATCACTCTTCCTCATTTTCTTTATGTTGCTAGCAATTTCAATCTTTATTTGACCTCATGGGACCCACAATACAAGCATAATAATAAATATGCAGACCAACTACTTGATCTCATGATGGACCTTGGTCTAGACCAATCATGCTCATTCAATGACATACCCACTTATTATTCCTTCAATTGCTCTAAATCCAACACAGTAATTGACCTAATATTCTTGTCCAATGATATTGATGTAATAGAACATCACATTCTCCCTGATCAACATATGATGTCAGACTATGTGCCATTAATCATATCCATCCCCATATCTTCCACTCAAATTACTGTTCAAAGGAAGAGTATCAAACATGATTCTGAAGAAGAAAAGAAGTTCCTTAACAAGTTGGCTGTAGGGCTTTTGGCACTTCAGTCAGCTGATCTTTCAACTGAGACAAATATTCTTGACCTCTCAGTACAGATTGCTGACCTCATTAGTTTGCTCTGGAACAAATATGTGATTATGAGTTTTATTTCAATGCACTCCAAGCTATGGTGGAATGAAGAGTGTAGTAAGATGCTTAAGAGATATTGTGAAGAGAGATGTAAAGAGAACTAGACAGCGTTCAGAAAGATTGTCCATGTTACTAAACAAAAATTCTTCAATACAAAAATTGAAGAAATTGCTAAAGAAAATTGACAGCCTTAGGATCTAATGGCATAGGCCAAAGATCATAAATTGCCTCCTGTTAAAGCAATTGAATTCAAAGGCAAGCCTTGTAGTACTCTTGACTCACTGTAGAATGCTTTCAATGGCACTTACAATACTGCTCATAACAGAAAGATCAATCCTTCTGTTTTAGACTACCTCAACTCCATTCCTGTTTGATCATGGACACCTTTTGCTCTTCCTGAAATACTTGAAGTGCTCAAGGGATGTGCTAACTCTTCCACTCCAGGCATTGACCATATTTTCTGGTCACACTTCAAGAAATTATTCAACATCGACAATTATATCCTCCTCTTTTTTTTTAACATTGTGAATGCCTGTATCAAAACTGGATGCTGGCCCAACCACTTCAAAGAATCTATATTAGTCATTATTCCCAAACCCAATAAACCCTCTTACAACACACCTAAAGCTTTTTAACTGATTGTATTGCTCAATACTATTGGCAAATTATTTGAGAAAATGCTTGCACAATGTATGCAATTTGAAGTCATTAAATACAATGCCATTCACCCATGTCAAGTAGGTAGCATTATTCAACATAGCACTGAAGATGCTGGCATTTACCTTATTCACATTATATATGCTGAATGGGCAAAGAAGCTACATACTAGTGTGCTTGCTTTCAATATATCTCAATACTTCTCTTTCCTGAATCACTCCATATTACTTTTAATTCTCCATAAACAAGGTTTTGCTCCTGAGGTTACATAATTTTTCTCAAACTATTTAGTAGGACACTCTACTACTTACTTATATAACAACTTCCACTCTCCCCTTTTTGATGCTAACACTGGTGTCAGAGAAGGTTCTGCTTTATCTCCTCTCCTCTCTGGATTATATATTGCTTCTCTCTTTTATATAGCTTCTCTCAAGAATGCTGGGCTTGCTCCTTTTCTTTCATTTGTTGATGATGGCACTATAATAGCACAAGGGAAAACATGGACTAACTGTCATAATCAAATTTCTAGGGCCTATCAAATCCTGGTACAATTGGTCAAAGACTTTGGATTGCTCCTCAAACATGACAAGTCTAAAATCTTCAATTTTTCATGCATTTATAGTGATAATAACCTATCCATCAACCTAGGTTTTGCACCTTTCACTTCATCCTCACCACTTAAACCCAAGGAATATTGGTGATACCTTGGATTCTATTTTGATCAACAATTGACCTTCAATGAACATATTTGCTATTGGTCAACAAAAGTGCTCACCTCTGTCCACACCATGCATATACTTGGAAATTTCATGCATGGTTTACTGCCTCATCAAAAATGACTTTTTTACTATTCCTGCATTGTTCTCCTTGCTATATATAGTTTTCATATGTAGTATTACTCTGGCATGCACATCATCACCAAACTTCAAATACTTCACAAAATGCAATGAAACACTGCCCTCTGGATTACTGGCACTTTCCACACTTCCCTCTTTGGTGGAGTTGAATGTATCACAGGCCTTGTTCCTATTCATCTTCATCTAAAAAAACTTGTGAAACAATCTAGTCTATGCTATTTGACTCTAGACTGTTCACATATTCTTTTTATGCTCTTTTGTGCTGAAAACACTAAAGGTGCCCTCCTTTATCCTAGGTCCATTGACCTAATGTCTGATGCTCAGAAACTAGTAATGGAAGGGTTAGTGATGGAGGCTAATGTGATAATGCTCAACACCTCTGAAATTTTTCATCCTCTGGACAATGCTAATTATCCTAGTTCTAGACTACTTGATTTGTTTTCTGGCTGATTCTCCTTTTTCAATTATAATAGGTCTAATCTGAATGAGCTCAGTGCATATGTGTGACAACTGGAACAGGCCCTTACCCTATCTCATTCCTTATCCAACACTGCTGTTGTTGTTGTAGATGGCAGTCTTCCCAACAATCCTAACCAGCAATCAAATGCCTGTTATCAAATAGGGTGTAACAGTATTCTCACCCACTCCCTCACTCTTTCTGATGGGAGATGTACTGCTCCCAAAGCCAAGCTTGCTGCACAACATTTTGCAATCTGCAAAGCCATCACCATTTCTGGTATCAATCACATTCTCATCATTACCAATCACATACAATCATCTTGAACACTTCTAGACCCCTCCATTCATGCTGGCCAAAATCACTCATTAGCTGCAGTTAAAGCCCTACACCCTTGGCTTTAGCATTCCAGAACTCAATCTATAGGATTCTGGTACCTTTCCTCTAAATTGTCATAATGTGATTGTAATTCTGCCCCTGAGAAACCCAGTTGCTCTTGTTGCCTACTTTGCAAAGTCCACTTGATGGTAAAATCTAATCATTAACATGCTGGGTTGCATTCTAACATCTCCATGTCTTATCTCTGAAAGAAAATTACTGATTCCTGCCTTAAAGAATGGCAAAACATGTTTCTCAACAATTGACAATATCGCAGTCAATCTTTTCTTATGTTTTACAGCAAATCCTTCAAGGGTGATATAATCCTTCCTCAGTATCATAATGGCAGCTCTTGGCTTCAAGAGCTTCACTCTTCCTATTCCCTTAATACTAGTGACCCATCATACATGGTCACTAACTTCAATGTCATCACACATGCTACATGTGCTATTACTAACCATGCATCTATTGGGTCTTACAAAGCCCAATTCTTTCCTCATGAGCCAGTTGGCTGCTGATGTGGCTTCCACTATAAAACATGAGAACATATAGTTATTGGATGTCCTCTCTATGTCAGAGAAGATGTCCCTATACACACTCTCAGTCAATTTATTGACTTTCTTTCATATAATCCATGAGTGTTTGTATTTAACTCTGATGTTCCACCACCTCAACTTCCATCAACTCCTGTTTGTCATTGATGTGCTGGGCTGTATATTAGCATCTCCATGTCTCCACTTCTGTCTATCCAGTTATCTATAGTTACACTATATTTACACTCTATATTATGAGTTTTCTTCTCTATGTCTGTTCTGTCTGGACTTCCTAACTAGCATTTGTTTGTAGTTAGGCACAGACTGTGATTGAGCACTGTGTAATAGATTGTTGATTTTTTTTTTTTTAAAAAAAAAGAAGCATTCCTTCTTTGTCCTGTTGCACACTGCCTGTATGCTTCTCTCATGAATTTGGTGCCATCAGAACTTGCTGGAGTAATAACACAAATAGGAGTAGTGTTATCATGTATATTGTGCAGATTCTCTCAAGACCAAAATTCTGGCTGAGAAATAATGTTGTGACTGATGAAGCTATGAGGCAAAGGGTGTTTTGCTCACATGCAGTGTTCATTTCCTCAATCAGTGCCTCTGCACAATTCTTGATGTATGAGGTATAGAGTTCCTGCTGTGAATAGTCAGATGAGGCTCTCTTGTTCCAGATCTTCATCAACTCAGTCAGTGTATATGAAGAGTTTTCTTGATAACAGAGGCTCTGAGCACTGTGCTCCTCAGAACTATAGAAGGCAAGAATAAATCTGTTGGTAGACAAGAAGCCAACTTCTTTAATTTTTGATATAATCTCTGTGAGCTTGTCATCATCTGTTGTTGATGTATTGGTGCTCATGCTATTAGTGCACAAGCAATATAAGACATATGTATATTGACATCTTCATATATGATATAGCTGTGACAGTTTGCAAATAAATAGGGTCACACTTACCTCAGCATGGCCAGCTACTTAATATTTGCCAATAGAGATGGTATCAGTAAATTATTCCAAACACTATATTTTTGTATCTCCTTGTATACCCCATCTAGGCCACTTTCTGGCAAAAAAAAACTCCTTATTTGATAGATAAGGACAAAATAAACCAATTTGGTCTAATAACCCCCTCTTTGTGCCTTGAACCTGGTGCTCTATATTCAAAACAAGCATAAAAATTCACTGTCTATACAAAAGTGTGAGTTTTATATAAACCCCTTCCACATTTGCTCATCACTTCCAAATTAGGAGAGTTTAGCTGAACCTAAGAAGTTTTTGACTTCTTGGTTGATCTGTTCTGTCTATCTATTAGTTTGAGAGTAATAAGCAGTTGACAGAGCCTATGTGATCCCAAGAGCTTTACATAGACCTTCCATAAACTTTGACACAAATTGTGGCTCTTGATCACTGATGATCTTCTTTGGCAACCTATGTAACTTCTAGATCTGGTCCCAATATAGGGTGGCAAGTTGTCCTGCTGTCAACAATGTAGTGGTGAGTATTACATGTATCATCTTGGTGAAATGGTCAATAATAACAAGAATAGCATTATGTCCCTCAAAGAGTGGTAGAGGGCTGATTAGATCTACTGAGATTTTCTTCCAAGGGTGTATTGGGACTGATAGAGGATGCAAGGGTGCCACTTTCTGTTTTCTGTAGATCTGTGTTTGTTGACACATGTCATAACTACTGATAAATCTTTTTTTAGAACCCCTGCAGCTCAGCTGAACATGTTAGCCTGCACCAAAAGATAAGCTCTCTCTCTACCCAGAGATAAATAGAGAAGCAGGTAATATGCCCTTGCCTACAATGCCACTACTAGCAACATTGCACACTAAGGCCAAGCTAGCACAGCCCCCATCAGCAGCCAATGCCAGACTCCCCAAGACCTAAATGAGTCCCAGAGAACCCAGTGACTGCTGAAGAGTGGCCATATTATTGTTATCCTGCAGAGAGATGTACAAAGGAGAATACTCTAGAGTTCTCCTTGTAGAAATCCAACAGCTCCTTCCAGCATTTAGGAAAGTGCCAAGAGTTACTGAAGTCAGAGCACTCAGTTAAAATGTGTTTATGGGTCTGCTAATTGGTGGACTCACAAGGGCAAGAATAATTATAGAAGAGATTAAACTGATGCTTAAACTCTCTAATAGGCACATAATTAAGAACTACTCTGTACACATATGTACAAAGTGGGGAATCATACAAATGCTTAAGCTACATACCCCCAGAGAGGTAGGTGGGCATCATGCACTTGCCCCTCTTATCAGTGAGGTGCAAGAAATCTCTCCCAGAGAAGCTTGAACAAGCAAACTGCCAAGTCCACTCATTGCAACAGGCCTGAGCCTCAGCCATACACAAATAGTTGAGAGTGATGAAGGGTTGAGCCCTCACCAACTTCTGGGCAGCAGAGTCCATAGCATACTGATGGACTATATGATGCAACAGCCACTCTAGAGAGAAGCAAACCTATACAAACACAAAGGTGCAAGAGGGATCCTCCTCAAGCCACCTTGCCAAGTGATGATAGACAAGCAGAGCTTGAGCCTGCCCACTACTGAAAGAGGGGTCCACCACTCTCCTAGCTGAGGCTGAATGATCAGTGAACAGGACAACATAACAAGCACCTTCCTGCACACAAGCTGTGAAGACACCTATTTGAATAGCATGAAGCTCTACATTGGGAGCAGTCACTCTGCCAGCAGCCTGGTGGGATTGCCTAACAGGCACACTGATAGCCCAGACCCAAGCCACTGAGATAGTCTAGAAAGCTCTGTTGCAGTCCACAAAAGCATCTGTGGCCACAACAACACAGTCATTGAGTGCTAATGCTCTGTTGAGCTCAGCATTCAGAATATGCAGGACATTGACATCCTCCTCCCTAAGAGGGAACTCAGTGACCTGGACACAGTCTAAAAATTGGTCTATAAGATGCCACTCTGGATGAGCCTCTGGCACATCAGCATCAAAGGTCTCCAGAGTGACTGGAACACTTAGATATGACAGAGTATCCATGATAGCAGAGTGGACCTTCTCAACAGAGCAGCCTAGCCAGGTAAAATGGTATCAATAAGGGTCAATACTAGGGAAATCACATGTCTCTAGGAATTGCCTGGAGGAGTGAGTAGGAGACAGAGTGAGAATCCAGTATGCTGCCTGAGCTCTTAACTTCCTAAGATGAAGATGCATGAAGATGAGACTAGCCAGCACCTCAACCCCATCTAACAGGGAGGTGCAAAAAGCATCTGTAATCCAGATAGCAGCACAATGCTGCATCTTGTTAAGAGAGGTGAGATGAGCCTTATGAGGATAAAGACCATGACACCAAAGATAAAAGTTATATGTGGCAATGGGAACCACACATAACCTGTAAAGCAAATGCTTCTGCTTAGGAAAAAGACCCCTAAGTAAATTGCCCAGCATCCTCATGGCACATACTATGGAAATAGCTTTAGTTGAGTAATATTGCACATGCTCCCAAAAAGTGAGCTGATGATCAAAATAAAATCCCAAATACCTCCAATAGGTCTTCAGGCATAATAGAGAATTGCTTGTAAATGAGGCATATTCCAAATCAATGGGAGGATTATTATTGTTCTTGTGGTGAGAAAAGTGGAAGAGCTCAGACTTACTGTGCTCAAGCACAAGTCCAAATACCACAAAAAGTTCATAAACAAATCCGTAGGCCTGCCTGAGGTATACGAGATTGTCAGCAAGCTCACGAGCTTGGGCAATAAGAGTACCATTGTCCACATAAGAGAGGACATTGCACTCCAGATGAGATGCTCACAGTCAAACAGCTTAATGACCAGAGCAAGATATAATACAGACAGAATGGGGGACAGAGCCAAGCCCTGGCTAATGCCCATATCAGTGGGATAATACTTGGATAAGAAGGAATTCCAAAGATACTTTATTCTCTGCCAAACAAGATAAGAGGCAAAGAATCAGCAAACATTCACCAGAAAACCTTGCCTGGAAAAAATGGCCATGAGCATATCATGGTTCAAAGATGGGAAGAACTGAGTGATGTCAAAAGTGACAACACTTGTCTTGAGTCCTCTAGCCCACCCTGCCTTGATGAGATGAGTGAGGAATAAACTAGCATCCTTAGTTGACCATTGCTGAATACCACCTAGCTGATTAGAATGAAAGACACCATACTTGATGCCATCAAACTGAAGACACACAGAGAGCATCTTCTCAATAAGCTTCCCAATCATATTAAGCAACACAATGGGCCTAAACAACTTGGGCATAGAATAGGATGGTTTACCAGGTTTAGGAATTACTATAGAAACCAACTCCTTGAAATGAGAAGGTCAATACCCTACCTCAAGACAGGTGTTAGTCAGTTTGAGAAAGTTCACCAAGATAATATCATCAGCAAGAACTTCCTTTAGGTAGACCCACATAACATGGTCCAGGCCAGGGGATGAATGTGATGAACATGCTCTAAGTGCCTCTGTTGCTTCTAAACCTGAAAATGAAACTCAGTCCCACTCCTACAGTGGGGCCAGCTCCTCCAAAACAGTTGGGTCACAAGACCACCCAGAGACAACATTGTAAGTCTTGTCAAGTGCCCTCTATAAGATGTCCATATCATGACATGACCCCCCCCAATGCGATATAGCCTTGCATAGCAGGAGTTGGTAGGGTCTGACCCAGGCCATAAGGTCCCAAGACCATTTATTCTCAGTCACAACCTCCTTGATATGTATATCAAAAAAGTGCCACTTAGCTTGGCAAGCTGCCTTGTGAAACAGTTTCCAGTGAGCAGAGTCTTTGGATGTCTGATATCTGGCAAGAGCTTGCATGCACTTGTTATTCTACTAGGACTTAGAGTATGTAGTAACAATGACCTCCTTGGCATGGGCATTCCAGGCCAAGGAGAAGACTGAAGTAATGGTGGAAGCTGCTGCCTTGATCTGATCAGAAGAAGATAGGTCCCCAATATCAAGGGCCTGAACCAGTGTCAAGATTGATCAAAAACCCCAATTCCTCAGGGGATTCTCTTGGGATCACTATGTAAGAAATCCTAATCTCAGATTCAGAGATAGGAACAAGAGTGGAGATTGGGACATGGTCCAAAGGTCTATAGCAATTAAGATCCAATCTTGGAAGATCTGACTGTACAGATAAAGGCCCTGTAAAGACAAGATCAATCACAAAGCTAGCCAGATTGAGGTTATGTGGAACATGTATAATCCCCAGATTAGAAGGATGGGCCCATTCAAGCCCAATGTCAGAAGCAAACTCCAACAGGCATTGCACAACAAGAGGGTGAGAGGAGTGGGATGGATCCCACACCTCTTTTTTTTTTTTTTTTTAACTCATAAATTTATATACTGGTGTGTGATAGCAGTCCGGTCGCAATGACTACAATAGTACACTACAGTTATACTATGAAGAACCAAAATCCCCCATAGCTCAGCTGAATATGGCAGCCTACACCCAAGATAAGCCCTTTCTATACCCAGAGGTCAACAAAGAGCAGGTAGAACCCTCACCCTCATCCCCACTATAAGCAAACAATGGGCACTAAGGAGCAACTAGCATAGTCCCTATCAGCCACCAATGCCAGACTCCCTAAGGGCCCCAGAGGGCCTCCAGGAAACCCGGCAACCACTAAAGAGTGGCCACACCATTCTTATCCTCCAGAGAGATGTGCAAAAGAGAAAGCCCTAGGGTTTTCCTTGCAAAACTCTAACAGCTCCTCCCAAAGCTTTGGGAAGTGCCAAGGGGGGCTGAAGTCAGTGCATTCAGTCAATACATACTCATGGGTCTGCAATACCACAGCTCTGCAAGGGCAAGAATGATCATCAGAGAGCTTAAACTGATGTCTAAACTCTCTGATAGGAGTATGCTTCAAAACTACCTAGCAAACCCTTGCACAGGTGGGTGAATCATGCAAATACTTAAGCCATATACCCCCAGAGAGGTAGGTAGGCATCAATTGTTTGCCCCTGACATCTGTTAGGTGCATAAAATCTCTTCCAGAGGAGCTCAATGAAGTGAACTGCCTGGTCTACTTGTCATGACAAGCCTAAGCCTCAGCTGTACATATATAATTAAGGGTTGTGAAGGGTGAAGCCCCCACAGGCATCTTGAAAGTCAGGTCCATTGCAAAGTGATGGACCACATGATACAAAGGCCACTCCAAAGAGGAGCAGACCTGTATAAATGTAAAAGTATGAGAAGGATCCTCCCCCAGCCACTTCTGCAAGTGACAGCACACAAGCAAGGCCTGAGCTTGCCTGCTGCCAACAGAAGAGTCCACCATCCTCTGAGCTGAAGCAGGATGGTCAGTGAACAAAACAACATGATGGGTGCTCTCTTGTGTGCATGCAGAGAAGACATCCATATGAATGGCATGAAGTTCCACATTAGGAGCCATTACTCCGCCAGTGGCCTAGCAAGACTGCCTCACTGGCACCCCACCTACCTAGACCCAAGCAGTAGACACTGCCTGGAATGCCCTGTTATGGCCCACCAACACATCAGTCACTGCCACAATGCAGTTATTGAGTGCAATAGCTCTCTCAAGCTCCACATTCAAAACATGCTGGATGTTGATATTCTCCTCCTTAGAGTCAAACTCAACAAACCAGACACAATTGCCAAAATGATCCATAAGGTGCCTACCAGGGCAGGCATCTGAGGCATCAGGCTCAAATGTCTCCAAGGTGACAGGAATAGAGTGATACCTCAGGGTATCAACCACTGCCAACCAGATCTTCTCAATTGAGCAGCTCAATCTAGTGAAATGATACCAATGAGGATTGGTACCTGGAAACTGCCTCATACCAAGTAGCTGCTTGGTCAACTGTGTAGATGACAAGGTGAGGACACAGTATACTGCCCAGGATCTTGACTTCTTAAGATGCAAATAAATGGGGATGAGGCCTGCCAATGTCTCAACTCCTCCCATAGGAGAGGTGCGAAAAGCACCAGTGATCCAGACTGCAGCTCTCTGCTGCATCTTTTTAAAAGAGATGAGATGAGCCTTATGAGGGTGAAGCTTATGACACCAAAGGCAAAAGCCATATGTGGCAATAGGAACTATGCATGACCTGTACAGCAAATGCTTCTGCTTAGGAAAAAGATCTCTGAGTGAATTCCCAAGCATCCCCATAGCCTGTATGGTAGAGATAGCCTTGGTGGAATAATAGCAGACATGCTTACAAAAGGTGAGCTGCTGGTCGAAGTAAAAACCCAAATACTGCCAAAACAGCTTGGGGTGGAGAGAAGTATCTCTCGTGTATGGGGCATATTCCAGGTCAATGGGAGGATTGTCATCTCTCCTCTGACATGAAAAATGAAAGAGCTCGGACTTGTCATGCTCAAGAACAAGTCCAAATGCCACAAACAAATCAAACATAAATTCATATGCCCCCCAAAGACATACAAGATTGTTGGCCAGCTCACTGGCTTGGGCAATGAGAGTCCCATCATCAAGATAAGAGAGGACATCACACTCCAAATGTGATGTCTGAAGGTCAAAGATCTTGAGCACTGGTGCAAGATAAATAGCTGAGAGGACAGGAGAGAGGGCTGACCCCTGTCCAACCCCCACATTTGCATCATAATATTCAGAAGAGAAGGAATTCCAAAGATACTTGGTCTTCCTCCCAACAAGATAAGAGGCAAAGAACTAGCAAACATTTTCCAGGAATCCCTGCCATGACAAAATCCCCATAAGTATATCATGGTTCAAGGACAAGAAGAACTAAGCAATGTCAAAGGCAACCATACTTGTCTTGAGACCCCTAGCCCATCTAGCCTTAACCAAATGAGTAAGAAATAAACCAGCATCCTTGGTTGACCATTGCTGAATACCACCTAGCTAATTTGAATGAAGGATGCCAAACTTGACACTGTCAAATTGAAGATGCACAGACAGCATCTTCTCAATCAACTTCCCAAGAGTATTAAGCAGAACAATTGGCCTAAACAACTTGGGAGTGGAATAGAAGGGTTTACTAGGCTTAGAAATAACCACAGAAACTAACTCCTTAAAATGAGATAGCCAATACCCAATTATGAGACAGGTATTAGCCAAAGACAGGAACTTTCTGACAACAGCATCATTAGAAAGAAGCTCCTTCAAATGGACCCACATAATGTGGTCTAGACCAGGTGACAAATGTGAAGAGCATGTAGAAAGCACCTCTCTCACCTCCAGCACCAAGAAGGGGACCCAATCCCACTCTTCAAGCAGGGACAGTTCCTCTAAAACCATGACATCACACAGCCACCCAGAGGCCATGTTATATGTCTGATCAAGCACCCTCCAAAGGGTGTCAATATTATGGCACAACTTCCTCCAATGCAAGATAGCCTCATAAGACAGGAGCTGGCAAGGCTTAACCCAGGCCATAAGATCCCATGGTCTCTGATTCTCAGTAGCAACCTCCTAGATATGAGCATCAAAGAAGCACCATTTAGCCTGATGTGAAGTCTTGCAAAATGCCTTCCAATCAGTGGGGTCTCATGACTCCCAATATTGGGTGATAGCTAACAAGCAGTTATTGTCCCACCATAACCTAGACTGCCCTGGAACAATGATTTCCTTCACATGAGCATTCTATGCAGAGAAAAAGACCTCAGCCACTGCAAGCACAGTAGCCTCAATCTGATCAGAAGAAGACAGGTCCCTGACATCCAGGGATCTAAGACTAGTGGCAATATCTGTCAAGAATCTGGACTCTTCTGGGGATTCTCTTGGGATCACCATGTGAGAAACCCAAATCTCAGACTCAAAGATGGGAACCAAAGTGGAGATCAGAATATGATCCAAAGGCCCATGTCAATCAAGATCTAATCTGGGCAGATCAGATATAGATACAGATGGTGCTGTGAAGACAAGATCAATCACAGAACCAGTGAGATCTGGGTTATGCAGAATATAAGTCAACCCAAGATTAGAAGGACAGGCCCATTCAAGCCTGACATCAGAAGCCAGCTCCATAAGATGCTAGGCAATGAGCAGGTATGACATGTAAGATGGATTCCACACCTCAGAGTGACAATTAAAGTCACTACCCATATAAATAAAAGCAGGCAGCATATCAACCTCCTGAGCCAGAAGGTTGATTGCAGTATGAGCATCATCCAAATAGATGTTGAGAAGATTCACTGTCCTGTGCTATGTGAAGAGCAACAGAATAAGGAGGTCATGATAATTAATAATATCCCACCACATAGAGGGATGCAACACAGCCAAGTACCTATAGACATATGCTATAATGTAAGGGTTCTGCCCATTGGTAGGCAGCCTTACCATATAGAGCCAATCAGGGTGCTTAGGCACACCTATGACATCATTGCTCTCCTATGAGGTCATCGACACCATTTGTCTTACAGTTCTCCAAGGCAGTTCCTAGATGAACAATATATTAAAAGTGTCCTTGAGTGTCTCAAGTACATAGTCTACATGCACATAGTTCTTATTAGCATTCTGCAAGAAAATATGAATGTCCCTCATGACACCTCCAGCAAACCTAGCAGGGCCCCTAGATATGAGATGATGAGTGTTGGGACAAAGTAGAACAATGAATATTAGATCAATGACATACCTCCTGATACTTGAGACAGATCTAGTCCTTATCAAACTGGTGATGCCAGAATGGGCACTGCCTTGAGTTGGCAGTGTGAGCCTGGTGACAATTCAGACAACAAGGAGGGTGTGAGCATGGCTAGCTTAGTGGAGTAGAGAGGATTCCCTGATGTTAGTTCCTCTTGCAACAACCCATGAATTGACAATGTGCATTGCAGTAGTGAGGTTCTGTGCACAGAGGACACTGAGGCATCTTCTGTTTGCAGGTTTGAGAGGAGTGCCCCTACTGCCAGCAACACTGACAGAGGGAAGTCCTGGAATTTATGTTGGCCTCCATAATCCTGGAGGTCCAATGTCCAAACTGAAGTGAGCACCCCACGAGGTTAGCAGCATGAGTGCCCCTCTGGAAATCCCAGACTTCAAAGTATGCCATTGCAGTATCAGATGACTTAGAATTGTGGATGACCTGAGGGGTGCCCATAAGGACAAAGTGGTTACAGAGATTAGAATCCCTCATAACCACCTCAACCTGCTGTGCTGTGGTCCTAGAACTATTCTGACAAATAAAAGGGATGTCTACAAGCTTAAGAAAGCTTTTCAATACTGGGAAGTATGTCTCAGAACTGACAGGCAAGAAGTGAATGCCCAACTACCTATGAATGATGTTGAGCTACTCAAGAGAGGGAACATTGCAGACCCAGATAGACTAGCTGCCATATGCCACAGACACAGACTCAGCACAGAGTCTGGACACCTTGTTGTCAGCAAGGTAACAGTTAAAGAAACAGGGCATCTGCTTGAGATTGGGCCTAGTAGAAGAGTCATCCAGGACAAAGAGGACCTGTTTCCTACTAGGGCCCTTGGTGGTAGCCTTAGGCTTCTTAGCAGGAGGAGCAGGGGCAGAGAGCATGATAGGATGCTTAGCACCTACCACAGCCACCAGAGCAGGAGCAGCAGATGCAGCAGCTACTATATCAGCCCAGAGAAAAGCTGCAATAGCAAAGGGAGCAAGATTAGGGAAGGACCTAGTGACATGCACCAGGTTCTCCACAAAACTAGAGGAACGTGTGACAGGGGTGAGTACAGCCCAGGTGGCAGCCACAAAGAACTGGGTACCTGGCTTGGAAGCAGAAGGCAGAGGATGTGGGGGACTTCTAGACAGGACCCACTGCTTGGCTGCTTTCTTGGCCTTAGTCTTTCTCAAGCTCTGAGGCTTAGGAGGAGGTGGGGTAGAAACAGTCCCCAAAGGCTCACCAACCAGTGCATTCTCAGGTGGGCAGTCAGGAACACTAGGGGGAGGGGGGGCAACATCCATCTGTGCAACCTCAGGGGAGACAATCTCCACTAGAGGGACAGTAGGTTCACATATAGGAATATCCTCTGATAATACAGGAGAAGCAAACCAATAAGCCACTGTATCATACACAGTAGCCTGCTTAGAGTCTGTAGAGTTAGCTAATAAGCTGCCCCAAGGGTCAATAGAAGTGAGCTTCACAAGCCCAGTAATGGGCAAGCTAAAGCTCTAGGGAGGAGAAACACCTCACTCAGTCATATACCTCAAAAAATTGAGAGCATGATTGAGAGAAACCTGTTGGCCATGTGGTCGATCAGTTTGAGTGTGCTTAAGTGTCATGCCTTGCTGGTCCCATGTGGTCCTGGGTTCAAACCCAGCTGGATGTAGGCTTTATTCCTGCCAGCCCAGGCTACTAGTGTGCAAAGCATGATAGCTTAGCAATAAAGCGGATGACACCAAAATGAAGGGGCATAGTCCTAGATGGGGTCTGGGTGGTTCTGGTCCGAGGTGGTTGCTGGGTACCCTCTGGGGTTTAAGCCGGCTTCTGGTATGGCCAGAGAAGATCCTTGAAGGGGGTGACTGGCTTAGGTCAGCTGTGTCCTGGGTCATATATTGAAAGTCACACTGTAATGGAGTGACTGATATATGTGCTTTGTCCAAGTCCGATATACTGGCTGAAGGGGTGGTGCTCTCTTGGTAAAGGAGCTTAATGGGGTATATATGCCCCACCGTTCTGGAAATAGGACATGATAAGCAAGGGATTATGGGGAAATAACAATCTGACCCATGTGAGACTGCATGCATTGGGACAGGACACCCTCCACCCATTCAGATCCAGTACATCTGGTTGAACTCCATAGTTCAGGTCATTAGTAGGTATCACCTAATTTCTGGATCAAGGGTACCAGCTGTTTGCTGGTCAATAACACCATGTCAGGTACCTCTGGTGTGACCTTGGGATCAATCTAGTAATGGCGCCTGCAAGGCATAGAGCCCAGACAGTTATAACCATGGTAATCAGGCCTATAGGGGCATAATGAACTGGCTGCTGGGTAACGGGAAGTGACTAAGGTCATGGGCCATAGCAGTGTGACTGGAAAACACCACACTGGCTCGAGAGGACTATATCCTATGTCAGTCAGCCTGGTACAGATAAAATAATCAGGTTCTGGCTTAAGTTGATTCCATATCACTGGGCTTTGATGCTATGCAGGCCCAGTAGGAGTTCCCTGCAAAGGGCTCTGTAGACAGGCTCCTCCTTGCAGTTCCCAGCTTTGGTGGGAGCTGCAAACCATTCTCTTGGTAAGAGTGGTGTCTCTCGCCTCCTCTCCCTCACTGAGGGTGGAGTTGAGGCAGCTCTTCCATGTTTGCAGTCTTATCTTAAGGTTGTGGATATTCCTTTCTTCAAGGCAGATAGCTAGTAGGTCACTGCTGATGATGTTCGGGCAGTCATGGGGAGGTCCCACATGGCTAGCCTCTTTACTCTTGTGAATAGCCCTCGGGTTATGTGTAATTCCCACCATGCTGATACTGCCACTGTGTGGTTTGATGTGCTCGACTCCCAGTCAGGCGCTACTGCTAAGTGCTTGATTGGTTCCTCCTTCCAATTTGGCCTGGCCTCATGCTTTGTGCATGCAGCCTGCTCTCACTCTGGCATCCCTTTGTGTCAGCATTGCTGGTGCTGGGGACACTCCACTTGTGCCTGCTGTTCTCAGGCCCCTCAATGCCCCCAGTGCACTGGTCCTTATACTAAGGCCAGCCACTGTGATCACACTTTCTGCTGCAGGGGTAGCCCCTCTGCAAAGCCACCCCAGGAACTGACCCCTGCGGGAGCCCCATGCCCATATGCCATGTGCTGTGTGAACTGCAAAGAGGAGCATAGCACTTCTGACTGATGGTGCCCATTCTGGCACCACTGCTTTGACTGGGCATGGTTGGCTGAAAAGTCAGCCCCCTCAGACTTGTGGGAGGCATTCCAGAAAATCTCTCAGAAGACAGCAGAGGCTGAGTGCAAGGGTAGGTGCATGCTTGGCTGTCACTGCTGAAACCAAAATATTGACTAGGCCCTCATGTGAAGGGGGGCATCTGACAAGGCTGAATGGGATGGACGTTTGGACTTGCTAACTGTTTTGTTCATTATGTAGTCTTCTTTGGCCTCTAGCATAGCTTGTAACAGTACCCC
>KQ962739.1:71441-93956 GCA_001563735.1 Leucoagaricus sp. SymC.cos
GACTACATAACTACAAGACAGATAACTAGCAGAAAATGTCCATCGCAATTAGATTACTACTAATGTCCCCCTCCTCAACAAGCAATGAGGACCTTGTCAATATTTCAGTTTCAGCAGTGATGGCCAAGTGCATGCCTACTCTTGGGCTCAGCCTCCACTGTCTTCTGAGAGATCTCCTGGGTTGCCTTCCACAAGTCTGAGGGGGCTGACTTCTTAGCCAACCATATCTGGTCAAAGTAGTGGTGCCAGAATGGGCACCTTCAGTTAGAAGTGCTGTGATCCCCTTTACAGTTCACACAACATGTGGCATGTGGGCATGGGGCTTCTGTGGGGGTTGGTTCCTGGGGTGGCTTCACAGAGGGGTTACTGCTGCAGCAGGAAGCATGATTATGGTAGCTGGCCTCAGTATGAGGGCCAGCACACTGGAGACAGCAAGGGGCCTGAGAATGACAGGCATGAGTGGAATGTCCCCAGTGCCAGCAATGCTGACACAGAGGGATGCTGGAGTGGGAGCAGGCTATATGCACAAAGCACAAGACCAGGCTGAATTGGAAGGAAGAGCTAATCAAGTGTTTGGCAGTAGTGCCTGACTGGGAGTCAAGCACATTGAACCACACAGTGGCAGTATCAGCATCCTGGGAGTTGTGCATAACCTAAGGGCTGTTTGCAAGAGTAAAGAGGCTGGCCATGTGGGACTTCTCTATGACTGCCTGAACATTGGAGGTGGTGACCTGCTGGCCATCTGCCTTAAAGAAAGGGACATCCATGACCTTAAGATAGGACTGTGACTGCAGAAGAGCTACCTCAACTCTACCCTCAGTGAGGGAGAGGAGGCAAGAGACGCCAGCCTTCACTAGGTCTATTTTACTCTGGAAAGCAATGTGAGAGGTAAGAAGGGAAATCCCCCCATATGCAAAGTGGCATAAGTCAACTCAAAGATCACTCTTGCTGAGAGAACAATTAGCAGCCCCCACCAAAGCTGGGAACTGTGAAGAAGAAGGGAGGGGGTTGATCTTGACAAGGACCTGCTGCCAGGAGGGACCAGGAATGGTGGTCTTGATCTTCCACTTAGGAGCAGCAGATGGGACAGGAGTCTGATATATCACAGTGATATGATCAGAAGGGAGGTCAGGGACCATCTTGGCCAAATTGACCAGAGACGTCATATTACAAACAGTGTCAGCATAACTATGCTTAACACTAGAAGAGGGAGGGGGTGTTAAGTTCTGGATGGGATTGAGAGGGAATAGACACAGAAGAGTCAGAATACATCAGGAATGATCTACATGGAAGCAGAGACAGAGACAGAGGTGCAAAATCAGAAAGAGTCAGGAATAGACCTTGGCTTCAGCTTATGTACTGTACTGTTCCACTGCCAATGGTCCAATTTAGAAATACAGACAAGAGAGGACTTAGAAGAAGTTGAAAGGATGAATAGTTTAGAGTCAGAATAATCAAGAGTGTTGAACTAAGTCAATTATCAGACTGGAGAATACATGAACAGTAATCCAGTACTTATATACCTATAGAAAACATCAGAAAGTGATAAACAAGAAAGTGGAATAAACAGAAAACTATGTGACACAATGAGCATGTGATAGAAACAACAGAGAGATAATGAAGAGGAATGACATAGTATGAAACATGAGCATATAGAGGCAAATGGGTGGTGATATATGAAGTATGAATGAAATTATAAAAGGTGGGCATAACATAGAAGGAAATATGAAGGCAGAATGGAAACCATCAGTATTGAGCAGAAAGGTATAGAAAAGAATAATAATTGACAGGGATAAAAGGTGAATGGAATTGAAAGGGAGATAAGCAGAAGCATATGGGAATATTTGGAAGCAAATAATATACAAAGAAATGGGAAGATATAAAATGGTAGGAATAGAAACAGAATAATTTGGAAGTAGTCAGTATTAGTCAGGTTTGTCCAGAAACATATGAGTTGTAACAGTATTCCCCCCTTAAGGCTGAGCCTTCAAGGCCAATGGAATCAATTGTGTGGGAAAATAATGCACCTCCAGATATATAAGGTGAACTTTGAATTTTTTTGTTCTTAACCTCTTACCACTATGTTGAGCCCTCCACCAACTCAAACTCAGTGATCCCAGACCCCTGCTGCCAGTGCAGCAGAATGTCAGTGACAACTTGCTGAGATGAGACAACTGCAGAAAGAGATGAGAAAAAAGGTGGAGGAGAAAAGGCTGAGAGTGGAAGCAGATGAGTGGCAAGAGGAAGAAGAGTTGGTGAGGATAGAGAAGGAAGAACATTTGGCAAAGGAGCATGTGGAGTGTGAGAGAGTATAGTAGGAGGAGTGCAAGAAGAAGGAATGTGAGCAGGAAGTGGCAGAATAGCATCAGCAGGAGGAGGAGAAGGCAGCTGTGAGGGTGAAGGAGAAGAGTAAGACCAGGGCCAATTCTCAAGACAAGTCAATGGTTGGCTCCCCAAGGGCAGTTTCAGAGGGATTGAGTTGGAAGCAGGCATGGGAGAATGAGGAGGATGAGGATGAAGGTGAGGATGAAGAATCTGTGGTGACCAAAAAACCACATAAGAAGAGAGGGCTAACCATTATGATATGACCCAGGCCAGTGATGGGTGGCAAGAGGAAATGTCAGAGATGCCACAACTTTGGGTTGGATTGCATCATTGCCTCACCAAAAGGGTGAGTGTTTCTTGTTTGTTTGATTGTGCTACTGACTGGTCTTTTCCTAGCAACATAA
The DNA here is from genome assembly GCA_001563735.1 of Leucoagaricus sp. SymC.cos. Taxonomy (NCBI): domain Eukaryota; kingdom Fungi; phylum Basidiomycota; class Agaricomycetes; order Agaricales; family Agaricaceae; genus Leucoagaricus; species Leucoagaricus sp. SymC.cos. Next base: position 74,171 of record KQ962739.1, read on the forward strand.
CAACTTGGTCCTGTGGGCCATGCTATAAACACAAAAAGAAGTGTCAGCCCATGGTGAAGCCACTGAATCAACCACTCCTTGATATTAACAAAAGTGCGATGAAGGCACTTATCAGGACTGTGGACAACTTGGTCACAATCACTGACTAGTCATATTTCCACTTTGTGAGGACCCTAGACTTGTTGGATGAATATATAGTGTGGAAAATAGGGCAATTGTTGGGTAGTTCAAGCAGAAAAACAGCAGAGGATGACAAGGAGGAGGAGGCTGAGAAGGGAGGCAACAAGATGGAGGAGGACTAAGATCATTGGGGGCTGCTCCTTTCCACATTTCTTAAGACTGATACAATTTTGGACAAGGACTATACTGCTGCAAGAAATAACTTTTTTTAGTATCTTTTCTTGGGGATTTTTTTGGTGTGAATAAGAGAAAAATCGAAAATAATCAGAAATAAGTGATAAGGGGAACTTAGTGAAATTTGAGAAGAGAAATAGAAGAAAAAATGAAGTAGGCCAGAAAAGATTGGAAAGGAAGCAGAATAGTGTGGAATGAGGTAGAAAATGAGAACTGTAAGTAGGAAGGAACAGCAAGTTAAGAGAGAGAAAAATCAGAGCATAGAAAAGAAGTTCAAGACAGAGTGGAAAATATTTGGAGGAGGATGGAAAATAGTGGAATTAGGTGAAGAGCAGAAACTATGATATAGAGAGATGAGAGCAAGATAGAGACTTATAGTAAATAAGAGAGAAAACAGAAATATTTGGAATGAGGTGGAAATGAAGGGATATATACTAGAGAGGAAACGAGACTTTTGTATATAGGAGAGAAAATGGAATATTCAGAATTGGAGCAGAAGGAAGATGCAATAACTACAAAGAAGAAAGGGGACCTGGTCTATGGGGATAAGCTGCATAGAAATCGGAAACAAGCTTGGAGGCATGTTCAAGCTTGGTAGCAGAAAGCCAGAAGGACTCATCCTTAGTGTCTTTATAACCTAACCAAATGACCTTGTAAAGGAGCTTGCATGCTTGGTGCCAATTGATTTTGGAATCAACAACACAAGTGATTTTGAACTCAGACTTACCATCAATGACAACAGGAGCTGGAGGCAGAGCAGAATGGGTCAGAAATGGATTGGGAGTAGATGGTTCAAGCATGGATACATGGAATACAGAGTGGACAGTGCATATGGACTTGGGGAGTCGGAGAGTCAAGGAGTGGGAGCCAGGTTGTGTGATAATTTTATATAGACTGAGATATTTTTCTGAAAGCTTTTCAGAGGGACAGGTGGTATGGAAATACTTAGCTTTCACAAAAACTTTTTGACCAACTTGGAAATCAGGAGCAGGCAGGTGGTATGCATTGGCAGACTGTTGATAATGCTGCTATGCTTCAGCAATTTCCGATTTTAAGGTGGCTTGAAGGTCATTGAGATTGACTGCAAATTGGTAGGCTCAAGCAGAAGCAAGGTTGCACTCAGGGTACACTGTAATATTAGAGTAGTACTCTTTGTTAGCAAAAAATGGAGAGACACCAGTGGTGGCATTAGGCACATTGTTGAATGCAAACTCCATGAGCAGAAGGAGTTCAGCCCAGTTGTCCTGTTGATAATTACAATAGACTTGGAGGTATTGCTCCAGAGTCTGGTTAGTATGTTCTGTCTGACTGTCACCTTCCAGGTGGTAACCAGAGGTAAAATACAACTTCATATTCAATGCTTCACCAAGCAATTGGAAGAAGTGCAAGACAAATTTGGAACTTCAGTCAGAGGTAACATAAGTGGGGACTCCATGCTTTGAAAAGACATGGAGGACAAACAGGTGGGCCAGATCAGTGGAAGTGATAGTGTCATGAGTAGAGATGAAAATACCTTGCTTGGAAAGTCAGTTGATGACTATGAGGATGGAATCAAAACTAGAAGAAGTCAGCAACTTCTCAATGAAGTCCATAGAGATAGAATCCCATGGCTGATCGGGAATTGGCAATTGCTTGAGGTTTTCATATGGGCGATAACACTAGGACTTAGAGTGCATGCAGGTGACACAAGACTTACAGAATTCCTTGACATTGGTGTGGATTTTAGGCCAAGTGTACTCCCAACATATGAGCTCAAGAGTCTTGTTTTGACTAAAATGCCCCACAAGCACATGGTCATGCTTGTATTGCATAATGCAGAGGTGGAGGTTGTTGGAATTGGGGACATAAATCCTGTTGTCAAGACAAAGAAAACCAGCAGAATTGACCAATGAGCAGCCTTCAGGATTAGAAAGGTGTTTAGTAGCTATAGGGTCAGTGGGAAAAGCAGAAATAATGTCAGAATGCAGCTTTTCTAAGTCAATTATAGTGGCTGTGTAAAGGGAAGGAGAATGAAGATAAGTGGTGCATACTGATGAGGAGAGTTGTTCTTGGGTGAAGACAGGTCAGAAATTGTGTGGATTGACTGTAGCATAGCTAGTATCCCCCCCTTTCAGGTAGACATCCTAATATCTAGTCAGGGCATCAGGCTTAGTACTGAGTTTACCAGAGCAGAATCTAATAACAAGGTTGAACTATGAAAGGAATTCACTCCAGCAGGCCTGTCAGCTGGTTAGTATTTTCATAGTGTAGAAATACTCAAGGTTCTTGTGACCAGTAATAACATCAATCAGAATTGATGCGCCCTCAAGATAGTGTCACCAAATGTGGAAAGCTTCGAAAATCACTAGGAGTTCTTTGTTGTGAGTGTCATAATTAGATTCAGTAGTGCTAAATATGTGGGAATAAAAGGCAATGGGGTGTACTTCACTATCCTCAGCAATGATTGAGAGAATTGCTGTGAGGGCATAGTTGGAGGCATCAGTTTCAACTATAATCTGAGCATCAGGAACCCAATGGGTAAGGATGGGAGCTGTGGTAAAAGCATGTTTCAGAAAATCGAATGCTGATTGGCACTGTTCATCCCACTGCCATTTAATAGCTTTGTGGGTTAGGCAGGTCAGTGGAATAACAATGTTGGAATAGTTGTAAATAAATTGGTGGTAGAAATTTGCAAAACCAAGAAAAGATTGTATATCTTTTATCTTTTTTGGAGATGGCCAATCTTGAATGACCTTGATCTTGTCCTAGTACCACAGCACAAGAGGAATCCAACTGAGTGATATAGAAGTCAAGAGAGATTGATTCACCAGTCAGGAAGACAGCAGGAAGATGTGCTAGTTCTGTAATATATGTATTAGAAGTTCCATCAAAAAGCTTTAGCTCAACCAGTGAGATAGGGGAAGTAGGAGCAGAATGTGTGTGGACAAAATTGAAATCAATGAAACAGTGGGTGGAACTGCTATCAACAAGAGCATGAGCAGAAATAGAAGATTGTCCATTAGAAAGAGACAGAAAAGAAAGGGGGTCAGAAAGGGAATTGGGATTGGAAAGAGCAGATGCATTAAGGCAGAAACTCTCTGGTGCACAGATGAGTTCAATATGACCCTCATCCTGTGCAAAGTCTTGAGGGCTGCTCCTTATTTTTCCAAATCCTTAGTGGGAGCAGAAGTGGAAGTCAAGGTAGGGAGTTCAGCCTTGTGGGCACGAGCCTTTTGATTTGCCTCCTTTCTCTTGCAGGTCTTGACTTGGTAGCCAAAGATGCCGCGGTAGCCACAGAGATTCTTCTCGATGCAGCACTGCTTCTCTGCTTCTGTCAATTTACCATCCTTGTCCAGGATGTTGAAGAAGTCTTTCTTGGGAGTGGGAGGTCAGTTAGAAGAGGAGGAAGTGGACAGAGCAGGAGTAGAGAATTTGGCAGGAGATTATTGTCAAGGAGGCTGGTTGGTGTTCTTGTTGTTGTTGTTGGTTGGGCCCAAGGTGGAAGATAATTGTTACTTGTTGTGGGACTGGAAATTGGAGGAAAGGCAATTGTTGGAGGATGATTGTCATTGGGAAGAGGAATTGTCCAAGGGATTCTTGTAAGGTTGAGAGGAGGTAGTTGGATTCTCAGTAGTGTAGGCATGGGTGTATTCACATTCACGTTCCCAGTGACGATCATTGTAGATAGTGGCTATATACATCATCTCCTGGAAGCCATGGGGCTTGCCCTGCTCCTGCATACTGATTTGGTCTTGTAGCTGGTTTGGCAGACCCTTGTAGTATCAATGGGTGAATATGAAATCACTCCAGTCAAATTGAGCAGAATGCCACATAAAGTTGATGTTGTATGTTGCAATTTTATCTCCATGCTTCATATGGAGACTCTTGAGGTTTTTGGCTGCCTCTCCTACCCAGTTAGCCAGGCCAAAGTGTGAGCAGAGCTCCTTGGAAAACTCAGGCCAGAAGTCAGCCCAAGAATGGTAGATTCTGAGGTCCTCTTGACAGAGGAAGACCTGGAACCAGGAGGAGGCAACTCCTAAAAGATAGGTCAAGGTAAAGTTGACTTTGTCAGCATCAGTGGGAAATGAGTGGGAGTTGGCACAGAAATAGAGACTGCATTAGAAAAGAAAATTTTCGAGTTTGAGGGGATCTTTCCCAGTGAAAGCTTTGGGGACCCAAGCTTTGTTGGTGGTGGTAGGAGGTAGTGCAGAGGGATTAATGGATTTGGCAAGGGCCTCAATTGCCACTGCAAGCTGATCCACTGTGGAGCAGAAAGCTCAGAAAGAGGAATCATCATCTTGGGGAATTTCTGAATTATTGTACCAGCTGTTGGGATCATCATCAGAATTAGGATTGCCACCAGGACTATTCTCAGGGTCTGGGTCATCACCAGCCAGAGGGTCTGGGTGGTCATCATCAAGATTAGGATTGGGAGTTTCAGTAGAGGTACCAGATGGAGTAGAGGGACTTGAGGGATCATGATGAGGTTGAGGGTTGCTAGAGGGCAAACCACTGGGGAACTGTGGAGTATAATGGAGAGTGGTGGAAGAAGAGCCATATTGAGAGATGGCATTAGAAGGTCCTGCATGATGAGTGTGCAGAGAGACATGAGGAGAGGGGTAAGTATGAGCATGAGTGTTTGTCATAATTGCAGAGTGACAGTGACAGCAGAACGATCAGTCTAATAATACTGTTAAGTTCCAGATGGGATTGAGAGGGAATAGACACAGAAGAGTCATAATATGTCAGGAATGATCTATGTGGAAGCAGAGACAGAGACAGAGGCATGAGATCAGAAAGAGTCAGGAATAGACCTTGGCTTCAGCTTATATGCTGTGCTGTTCCACTGCCAATAGTCTAATTTAGGAATACAGACAAGAGAGAACTTATAGGAAGTTGAAAGGACAAATAGTTTAGAGTTGGAATAATCAAGAGTGTCAAACTAAGTTGATTATCAGACTGGAGAATACATGAACAGTAATCCACTACTTATATACCTATGGAAAACATCAGAAAGTGATAAACAAGAAAGTGGAATAAACAGAAAACTATGCAACATGATGAGCATGTGATAGATACAACAGAGAGATAATAAAGAGGAATGACAGAGTATGAAATGCAAGCATATAGAGGGAACTGGGCAGTGACATATGAAGTATAAATGAAATAATAAAAGGCAGGCATAGCATAAAAGGAAATGTGAAGGTGGAACAGAAACCATTGGTATTGAGTGGAAAGGTATAGAAAAGAATAATAATTGACAGGAATAAAAGGTGAATGGAATTGAAAGAGAGATAAGCAGAAGTGTACAGGAATATTCAGAAGCAAATAATATACAAAGAAATGGGAAGATATAAAATAGTAAGAATAGAAATAGAATAATTCAGAAGCAGTTGGTATTAGTCGGGTTTGTTCAGAAACATATGAGTTGTAACAGAGGGGCACTTAGTGGACTGAGCAGGCCAGGGAGGAGGAGTGGGCTTGAGAGCCAGAGGAGGACAGGCAGTAGCCTCAGAAGGGGGGCCATGCACTAGAGCAGAAGGAGCAGGAGCAGCTGAGTCAGCTGTTCCATGGATTGGAGGGGGATGCTGCAGGGCATCATGAGGTAGCATGTCACACAAGGTCAAAACTAAGGTAGGCACATTAGGAGAGTCATTGAAGGGCAGGATATACTCCTAAGCAGCAAATATATGCACCACTGTAACAGACAGGGCATGTGCAAAGCACATAAGATCCCACAGATCAGACCAAGGCTATGAGTGAGTCATTGAGAGAAGTGACCTTCTCCACTAAGCTAGTAGAGAGGTCAGCAGAAAGCCAGAAGACAGAAGCTAAAGGGCAAAGATGAGGAGCAAAAGTACTAGCTCTCAGAGAGAGAGCACCAGTAAGTGGGGAGGGAGAGACTGGAGGAGCAGGAGTGGACAGGCATGATGCAGAGAGCACCAGGCAGAGTAGGAAAGGTGTGAGCTCAGCAGCAACTAAGCTACATTTCTTCTTGCCTTTGCCTTTATAAGGGACAGGTATAACAGAATTGGGTGGCCCAGCAGGGAGGACCAATACATGAGGAGTAGAGGGGCCTGCCATTTTGGCATCACCCCCCTGTGACAGAGTGGGGCTTGACATCTTGGCCTCCAACTCAACTTCAACATCCTCATCCCAAGAATGATTCTTCAAACCATGTATATACACTGACTTATTGTCAGACATAGCAAATACAGGAGCATGGCCAACACCTAGATAATGGTAGTGCATGGGAAAGAAGGGATATGAACTCCATAGTTTGGGTTATTAGTAAGCATAACTTAATTTCTAGAGCAAGAAAGCAGACCTGTTTGGCAGCCTATGTGATATGTCAAGTACCTCTGTCAATATCTTGGGATCACTCTGGTAACAGTGCCTGTGAGGCATAGAGCCCAAACAGTTATAACCATGGTAATCAGGCCCATAGGGGCATAATGAACTGGCTGCTGGGTAACAGGAAGTGACTAAGGTCATGGGCTGTAGCAGTGTGACTGGAAAACACCACACTGGCTCAAGAGGACTATATCCTATGCCAGTCAGCCTGGTACAGATAAAATAATCAGATTCTGGCTCAAGTTGATTCCACATCACATATAAGTATAAGGGTTACCTGCAAGAGACCCTCTAGATGGGCCTAGTGTTTCTGACTGCCTGCTTGAGAATGTGCCAGTTGGTGAGCCTTTGGAGACTGTTCCTGCCCTGCCTTCTCCTAAGCCTCAGAGCTTGAGGAAGGCTAAGGCCAAGAAAGTGGCCAAGCAGTGGATCCTGTCCAAAGGTCCCCCACCTCCCATGCCTTCTGCTTCTAAGCCAGACACTCAGTCCTTTGCAGCTGCTGCTTGGGCTGCACCCACCCCTGTTGCAGGTTCTTTTAGTTCTGTGGAGAACCTGGTGCATATTGCTAGGTCTTTCCTAACCTTGCTCCTTCTGCTATCACAGCTCTCCTACAGGCTAATACAGTGGCTGCTACATCTGCTGCTCCCACTCTGGCAGCTGTGGCAGATGCTAAATGCTTCATCATGCCCTCTGCCTGTGCCCCTTTTCCCAAGAAGCCCAAGGCTACCACCAAGGGCCCTAGCAGGAAGCAGGTTTTTTTGTCCTGGACAATTCTTTTACCAGGCCCAATCTCAAGCAGATATCCTATCTCCTCAACTGCTACCTTGCTGACAACAAGGTGTCTGGACTCCACACTGAGTCCATGTCTGTAGTGTATGGTGGCTGGTCCATCTAGGTCAGCAACATTCCCTCTCTCGAGCAGCTCAACACTATTCATAGGTGGTTGGGCATTCACTTCTCATCTGTCAGTTCTGAGATGTACCTCCCAGCATCGAAGAGCTTCCTTAAGCTTGTGGACATCCCTTTTATTCACCAGGATGGTTCTAGAACTATGGCACAGCAGGTCAAGGTAGTTATGAGGGATTCTAATCTCTGTAACCACTTTGTCCTTATGGGTGCCCCTTGGGTCATCTGCAATTCTAAGTCATCTGACACTGTGATGGCATACTTTGAAGTCTGGGATTCCCAGAGAGACACTCATGCCACTAATCTTGTAGGGCCCTCACTTCAGTTTGGGCATTGGACCACCAGGATTATAGAGGCTAACACAAATCCTGGGACTTCTCTTTGTCAGTGCTGCTGGCATTGGGGGCACTCCTCTCAAACCTGCAAACAGAAGATGCCTCAGTGTCCTGTGTGCACAGAACCTCACTACCACAATGCACATTATCAATTCGCAGGTTGTTGCAAGAGGAACCAGTATCAGAGAATTCCTCCTACTCCACTGGGCCAGCCATGCCTGCACTCCCCTCATTACCTGAATTGTCACCAGGCTCACACTGCTGACTCAAGACAGTGCCTGTTCTGGCATCACCAGTTTGACAAGGACTACATAGATTTACCTCAAATATCAGGAGGTACATTGTCATTCTGACATTTTTCACTCTACTTTGTCTCAATGCTCATCATCTCATGTCTAGGGGCCCTGTTAGGTCTGCTGGAGGTGTTGTGAAGGACATTCATATTTTCTCACAGAATGTTAATAGGAACTATGCACACATAGACTATATACTTGAGTCACTCAAGGACAATTTTGACATATTGTTTTTCTAAGAACTGCCTTGGAGGACTATAAGACAAATAGTGTCAACAACCTCAGAGGAGGGCAATGACATCATGGGTGTGCCTAAGCACCATGAATGGCTTTATATGGTAAGGCTACCTACTAATGGGCAGAACTCTCATGTCATGGCTTATGTTCATAGGTGCTTGGCTGTGTTGCATCCCTCCATGTGGCAGGATGTTATTGATCATTATGACCTCCTCATTCTGTTGCTCTTCATGTGGCACAGAATAGTGAATTTTCTTAATGTCTATTCAGATGATGCTCATATGGTGATCAACCTCCTTGTCCAGGAGGTTGACATACTGCCTGCTTTCATTTACATGGGTAGTGACTTTAATTGTCACTCCAAGGTGTGGGATCCATTCTGCACATCACACTTGCTCATTGTCCAGCACCTCCTGGAGCTGGCTTCTGATGTTGGGCTCAAATAGGCCCATTCTTCTAATTCTGGGTTGACTCATATTCTGCATAACCTGGATCTTGCTGGCTCTGTGATCTATCTTGTCTTCACAGCACCATTTGTATTTGCATCTGATCTGCCCAGATTGGATCTTGATTGATATGGGCCTTTGGATCATGTTCTGATCTTTACTCTGCTTCTTATATCTGAAACCAAGATTTGGGTTTTATGTATGGTGATTCTGAGAGAGTCCCCAGAGGAATCTGGGTTCTTGATTGATCTTGCTACTGGTCTTAGGTCCTTGGATGTTGAGGACTTATCTTCTCTTGATTGGATTAAGGCTGCTGTGCTTGCAGTGGCTGAAGTCTTTTCCTCTGTATGGAATGCTCATGTGAAGGAGATCATTGTTATAGGGTAGTCTAAGTTATGGTGGGACAATGACTGCTCATTAGCTATTGCCTGGTATTGAGAGTCACAAGACCCTGCTGACTGGAAAGCATTTTGCTGGACTTCATGTCAGGCCAAACAGCACTTCTTTGATGCTCACATTCAGGAGGTTGCCACTGAGAACCAAAGGCCATGGGATCTTATGGCTTAGGTTAAGCCCTGCTAACTCCCATCCTGTGAGGCTATTTTACATAGGAGAGAGTCATGTCATGACATTGATGCCCTGTGGAGAGTGCTTGATCAGATGTATAATGCTATCTCAGGGTGGCCTTGTGACATCATAGTTTTGGAGGAGCTGTCCCCACTTGTTGAGCAGGATTGGGTCCCCTTTTTGAGGCTGAAGATAAAGAAGATGCTTAGTGCGTGTTCTTCATGTTCTTCCCCCAGTCTAGACCATGTTACATGAGTTCATTTGAAGGAGCTTCTCTCTGATGATAGCATCATTGGGAAGTTCCTATGTCTGGCCAATGCCTGTCTCTTGGTTGGGTATTGGCCATCTCATTTTAAGAAGTTGGTTTCTATGATTATTCCTAAGCCCAGTAAACTCTCCTATTCTACTCCCAAGTCATTTAGGCCAATTATTCTGCTTAATACACTTGGGAAGTTGATCAAGAAACAGGATTTAGATGAGTGCCCCCAGGTCTAGCAATGCTAGCACAGGAAGGCACTGGGATTAGCATTGGCCTCAAGGATCCTAACAGTCCAATGGGCAAATTGAAGGAAGCATCCTATGAGGTTAGCAGCATGAGTGCCCCTCTGAAAGTCCCAGACTTCAAAGTACACCATCACTGTATCTAACATATGGGAATTATGGACTATACAAGTAGGGCCTACCAGGACAAAGTGGTTGTGGAGTGGAGACTGCTGCATAACCTCTTTAACATGTTGTAAAGATATGTGTGCACTATCAGTATACAAGAAAGGAGCATCAATAAGCTTAAGGAAGCTCTTAGACATGGGAAGGTAGGCCTTGCAGCCTATAGGAGTAAAGTGCCCAGTCAGCCACTTATGAACAAGATTGAGCTGCTTGAGCAAAGGAATGTTGCTGGTCAAAATAGACCAGCCACTGTAAGCAACCATCACAGATTCCATGTAGGACCCAACAATGTTGTAAGCTACCAAAAAGCAGTTGAGAAGGTAGGTGATCTCCTTGAGATTGGGCCTGACTGTGGGATCAGCTAGGACAAACAAAATCTGCTTCCTGGAGGGCTCTTGGGTAGTAGCCTTGGGCTTTTTCACAGGAGGAGCAGGGGCAGAAGGTGTGATGGGGCACTTGGACCCCACAGTCACCAGAGCAGGAGCAGAAGGGTGAGCAGCTACCTGATCAGCTTGTAAAAGGGCTGCAATAATGGAAAGAGTAAGGTTGGGGAATGATCTGGCAACATTGACCAGATTTTTCACTGAACTAGATGAACCTGCCACAAAAGCAGGCTTAGCTATAGTGGCAGCCACAAAGGACTTGGTATCAGGCTTAGAGGCAGCAGGCATGGGAGGAGGGATACTCTTGGAGAGTACCCTCTTCTCAATAGTCTCCTTCACCTTTGCCTTTCTAATTCCCTGAGGTTTGGGAGATAGCAGGGCAGAAACACTCCTTGAAGGTCTAGCTGGAGCATTCTCAGGCACACCAGCCAGGACACTAGGAGGAGAGGGGGCAGAAACCTGTGCTGCAACCTGAGGAGACACAATCTTGGCAGGCAGAGCAGTAGGCTCATGTATAGTAACATCTTTCAACATCTTAGAAGGAGGGAAAAAAGCTGAGACTGTGTCAAACACAGACTCAGAGATGAGTGTGTTCTTGGGGTCCACAAGAAGGGACACCCAAGGATCATAAATTGCAAATTCAGCCATCTTCATGATGAAGTAACTGAAGTCAGAGAGAACAGACATCTTAACATCATGCACCTAGCACATATAGTCAAGGGCATGAGCCAAGGAGACCTTCACCACCTCAAAGTTCACATCAAGCCCAGCAGACTCATCTAGAGCAAGAGGGGTAGGCCCCAAAGGAGCACTAGGCAGCTGAGTGGCTGTCTGAGATGAAGAGCCCTCCTGGAAAAAAGCTTGAGACAATAAAGGAGTAGGAGAACCCTCCTCCTCCTCCTCAGAAGCAGCAGAGGACTAAGATCAGAATCTGCTGGAGTAAAGGGGCCCATGCTGTTGCTTGTGATGGTGAGCAGCATGGCTAGTCCTGGTGGCCATCCTAGGTGTATGGCCAGAGTTGAGAAAATCATTGGGAACATCCCCCTCAGGACCAGGATAGATTCTAGCCCCAGAGAAGGCTGAGAGGGTGTGAGAGACAGAGCAGTCAAAAGATGACAATACAGTGAGGCACACCATCAGCAGATTGATATGTGCCTCCAGATTTGCAGATGGGGGGTCAGATATGATAGCATAAGATACTTGAATTTATAATTGATGGGATGGATGAGACTGTGTGGAACAATAAAGATAATGATAAGAGTGTTTGCACTTGTTTGCCACCCTGGATGATGAGAGTACTAGATAAAGAAGTGATGCTGACAAATCTCTTCATATCTCTTTATATGCCAGACCACCAAAAGTCCCTTGATAACACTTCCAGTGTTTAATGTTGGTCTAGGTGTCTCACATCTGGTACATCATGGAATTCTTGCATAATTTTGGACTGTAGGTCATCTCCCAGTGGGATGTAAATTCTCCCTTGGTAGTGGATTATACTATTGTTCTCCATGAATCCTTTTGATAGATCTCTGAGCCCTCTAATTATTTTAGTTTCTTGGGTTTTGCAGTTTTAGATTTATTGTTCAATGTCTGTGTTGACAAGGACCTTGAAGTGTGTTTCTTACATTGCTTCTTGATCTAGTACTCCCATCATCTTGGTTGGTAAACAAGTGTCAACATTGCTATCATTGTTGTATATTGCCAGCACAGTCATATCTGCCCATCTGATTCTTAGATAATAAGTATCCTTCAAATATGGCCAACCTCCTACCCCTACAGCCTGGTCTCCATAGTGATCAGTTGCTTGAGTGCCTTTGTGTGCTCTCATCTTCTGGTTGTGCCCCTTCCTTAACCCCCTCCTCCTTCTCTAGGTTTTCTGGGAGAGTGAGTGACATAGACCCTCTTCTTGACCCCAGTCATATGCCCAGGATGACTGCTAGGACTGACCATGTTGTCCACCATCATAGCAGGCAACATAGCCTTCTTTCTTCACATTCTCAATCTAGGGATGCCTCTTCTAAGGGTTCTACTCTCTCCCTCTCTGTTTTTTGAGACCTCTTCCAGGAGAGCTCATCTCAACAGGCTGCTCTCCCATAGCCTAGTGCCCCATTGGGGCCATACTCTCTTGCTCTAGATAAGTCAGTGGACTCTGATATAAATTTTCAAGCAGTTTGGGTCTCCTTTGATTAGGCTCTTGGTTTTCTGAGAGCTGCAACTAAAGATAGACTTTTTCCTCCTCCTGAGTTTGGCGAGCTCATTGTTGGGCTTGCTGAGCTTGCTTCTATTGACCCATGGGGCAGTCTGTTGGCTGACCCTGTAGATGATGTTGCACAAACATCTGTGTTTGACACAGTGGCTGCTTATTTTCCTCCTTTAGTGATATTGGAAGATATACACATACATAAGCCTACTGTCTCTCTGGTAGAGCTTGTCTACCCTGAGGTTGCATGGATGGATGTTGCCCCCCTTCCTTCTAGTGTCCCTACTGGTCCACCTGAGAATGCTCTAGTTGGTGGACCTTCTGGGACTATTTCTGCCCTGCTACCTCCTAAGCCTCAGGGCTTGAGGAAGGCTAAGACAAAGAAAGCAGCTGAGAAGTGGGTCCTGTCTAAGGGTCCCCTGCCTTCTGTGCTCTCTGTTTCTAAGCCAGGCACCCAGTCTTTTATGGCTGCCACCTGTGCTGCTCCTTCCCCTATTACAAGTTCCTCTGGTTCTGGTTCAGTAGAGAACCTCATCCAACTGCTTCTGCTCTGGTGGCTGTAGTGGGTGCTAAGTGCCCCATCACACCTTCTGCCCCTACTCCTTCTGCCAAGAAGCCTAAGGCTACCACTAAGGGTCCTAGCAGAAAACAGGTTCTTTTTGTCTTGGATGATCTTAACACCAGGCCTAATTTCAAGCAGATGCCCCATCTGCTCAACTGTTACCTTGCTGACAACAGGGTGTCTGGGCTCAGGGCTGAGTCTGTTTATGTGGCATATAGTAGTTGGTCTATTTGGGTCAGTGACATCTTCCTGCGTCAAAAAGCTTCCTTAAGCTCATTGATGTTCTTTTCTTTTGCCAGAATAGTTCTAGAACCACAGCACAGCAGGTTGAGGCAGTTATGCAGGATTTTAATCTCTACAACCACTTTGTTCTTATGGGCAGCCTTTATATTGTCTGCAATTCTAAGTTATCTGATACTGTGATAGTGTACTTCAAAGTCTAGAACTCCTGGAGGGGCACTCATGCTGCTAACCTTGTGGGGTGTTCCCTGTAATTTGAGCATTAAACTTCTAGGATTATGGAAGCCAATGTAAACCCCAGGGCCTCCCTCTGCCAGCATTGCTGGAGGTGGGGACACTCATCTCAAACTTGCAAACAGAAGATGTCTCAGTGTCCTCTGTGTACAGAGCTATACTACTATGATGCATATCATCAATTCACTGGTTATTGCAAGAGAAACTTCTAGTAGAGTGTCTCTGCCACCCCTACTAGCCAGCTATGTCTGCATCTCTCTTATTGCCTAAATTGTCACCAGGCTCATACTGCCAATTCTAGGCAGTGCCTATTCTGGCATCACCAGTTTGATAAGGACTGGATTCATCTTAAGTATCAAGAGGTATGTTATCGCTCTGACATTTATCATTCCACATTGTCCCAATGCTCATCATCTCATGTCTAGGGGTCCCACTAGGTCTGCTGAAGGTATTGTGAAGGACATTTGGGTTTTTTACAGAATATCAATAGAAACTATGCATATGTAGACTATGTACTTGAAGTGCTCAAGGATATTTTTGACATCTTGTTCATCTAGGAACTGCCTTAGAGAACTATAAGACAAACAGTGTCAATAACCTCTGAAAAGGGTGATGACATTGTGGGTACACCTAAGCACCCTGATTGGCTCTATATGGTAAGACTGCCTACCAATAGGCAGAACTCTCACATCATGACATATATTTACTGGTGCTTGGCTTTGTTATATTCCTCCATACAGTGGGATATTATTGATCATTGTGATCTTTTTATTCTGTTGCTGTTTACATGGTGCAAGATAGTGAATCTTCTCAATGTCTACACTGATGATGCTCATACTGCAATCAATCTCCTGGCTCAGGAGGTCAATGTGCTATTTGCTTTTATTTATATGGGTAGTGACTTTAATTGTCACTCTGAGGTGTGGGATTCATCCTGCATGTCACACCAACTTATTGCCCAGTGCCTCATGGAGCTGGCTTCTGATGTCAAGCTTGAATGGGCCCATTCTTTTAATCCTGGGTTAACTCATATTCCTCATAACCTAGATCTTGCCAATTCTGTGATCAATCTGATTTTTACAGCACTATCTGCATTTGCATCTGATCTTTCCAGATTGGATCTTAATCAATGTGAACCCTCAGACCATGTTCTGATTTCCACTCTGCTTCTGATCTCTGAGACTAAGATTTGGGTTTCTTACATAGTGATTCCAAGAGAGTCTAGACCCTTCTTTTCCATGTACCATCACTATTTAATATTAAGATTTTGAGCTACATTTTGCCTATACTATGTCTGACAATCCCAGTAGTAGTCAGGCTAGCCCTTCATGTCTCTCTTGGGCTAGAGACACTGGTTTTGATAAGGAAATTCTTACTGCCAGAGTGAGCAACACTTGGATGTCCTCCCCTTCAACATCTGCTCCTTCTGAGCCTGAATCCCCTATACTGTCTATGCCTAAGCCAGGCAAGCATACTTGTAGGAAGGCCTCTCAAGCAGGCCTTACTCCCCATGTACTGAGAGTTGCCCCTCATACTCCTATTCAGACTCTGGATGGTACCCTCATCCCTACTTCTTACAAGATTTCTATTAGTACAGAGCTGGGGCTGGTTTTTACCCCCAATCCTGCTCCCCACCCTTCACTTGGTGCTTCTAGAGTTTTCCTTAGTAAGGACATCCACACTGCTGACAACTCCTACAATATTGTGGGCACTCTCAATGACATCTCTGCTGCACTTAACTCCTGGGAGGACAAACCCTGGGCTGTTGAGGATGACAAGGCCTGCATCGCTCTCAAGCTTGGTCAGCTTCTGAAGAGCTTTATTGCTAAGGGCTGGCATGAGCTTTCCTTCTCCTCCAAATATTTTTTTATCAGATTCCCCTCTACTTTGAAGGGAGTACTTGATTCTCTTGTCCCCTGGCCACCCCAGACCCCCAGACCCACAAGTCAGCTGAGTTAGCTGATCCAGCACCTCCTCCCTCTCCCTCTACATGTGTGCCTCCTTCTAAGGCTACTGTTCATCCTTCAGCCCCCCACCCTCAGGCTCCTCCCAGACTGCCTAGGTCTCTGAAGTATCTTTCTCCCTCCTCAGCTCCAGCCCCCAAAAGGTCATATGCTAATACTGTTTGTGACATCACCACTCTGGTCAATCTGGCCAAGATGGTGCCTAACTTGCCATCTGATTGCATCATTGCTATGCATTAGGCCTCTGTTCCCCTCCTGCCTTTCTATAGAAAGATCAAGTCTACTGTCACTGGCCTCTCTTGGTATCAGATCTTAGTCAAGTCTGAGGCAGTTGTTTCTGCCTTAATCTTTCCTTCCCTGGTTGGCATTGCTAATTGTTCCCTTTCCAAGGTTGATCTTTGGGTCAACTTCTGTGTCTCTGCTTATGAAGGGATCTCCCTCCTTATCTCTTGCATTATGACTGCTGAGGAGATTCAGCTAGTTGCTTCTGCCATACATAAACACCTGGGCCATCAGGTTCAGGTCTCTCTTCCTTCATTGCAGTCTTATCTTAAGATCATTGACAGTTTCTACTTCTGCCTGAGTACTACAGATCCTGTGAACTTGGATTACATTAAGGGTGTTATGGCCAAGTCACACATGCCCCCCTCCTTCACTCTTGCTAATGCCTCCTGGGTTATGCAGAACTCTGTACATTTGGACTTGGCTATGGTCTAGTTTGATGTTGTCAACTCTCAGTCAGGTACTTCTGCCAAGCATCTGATCAACTCATTCTCTCAATTTGGCCCAGCCTTCTGCCCTGTACAGGCAGCTCAGTCTCATGCCAAGGTCCCTGTGTGCCAGTATTGTTGGTGCTAGGAACACTCTACTCACACTTGCAGATCACAGGTATCTTGATGCCCACAGTGCTCTGGCCCCCATTCAGAGGCTAATCATTGTCTTCTCACTAGTTGTTATTATGGCAATCCCACAACCAACCCCCTTGTGCTGGCAACTATGGAGAGAGTCCCATACCCTCACACTGCTCACTATGTGAACTGTGGTGGGGATCACAGCACAAGCAACCAAAAGTGCCCATACTGGTGATACTGTTTTGACCAGGACTGGTTGGCTTGACAGACTAATCAGGACTGGCAGGGGTAGATGGCTGCTTTAGGTATGACTTCTAAGAGGTAAGAGGATGAGCATTATGATAGGGCAGCTTTCTAGTGCCAGTACACTTGCTGAGTGCCTTCTGATTGCATTTGTGAGATCAAGTACCCATTATTTGGCTTGTAGCTGGAGGGTGGGGAAATTAGACTCAAGTTAGTATGGACATCTGCTGGACTGGCTATGGTCTTGTGGTATATAGTATGACTTGTTACATTGTATTTATCATAGTTCTGGGCATCTATAACCTGGGAGTGGACTGCTATCATATACTGCTATATAAATTTTTGAATTAAACAAAAAAAAAAAAGATCCCAAGAGAGTCCTCAGAGGAATCTGGATTCTTGATCAATCTTGCCATGGATTTGAGGTCCCTGGATATCAGGGACCTGTCTTGTCATAATTGGATTGAGGCTGCTGCAATAGCAGTGGCTGAAGTCTTTTTCTCCACATAGAGTGCTCACATGAAGGAGATTATTGTTACAGGGCAGTCTAGGTCATGGTAGGACAATGACTGCTTACTAGCTATTGCCCAGTATCAGGAGTCAAGAGACCCTGCTGCCTAGAAGCTGTTTTGTAAGACTGCTTGTCAAGCTAAATAGTACTTCTTTGATGCTCACATTCAGGAGGTCACTACTGAGAACCAGAGGCCATGGGATCTCATGGCCTGGGTGAAGCTCTGCTAGCTCCCACCCTGTGAAGCTATTTCACATAGGAGAAAGTTATGTCATAATATAGATGTCCTGTAGAAAGCATTTGATCAGATGTACAATACAGCCTCTGGGTGGCCTTGTGATGTCATGGTATTAGAGGAACTGTCCCTGCTGCCTGAGCAGGACTGGGTCCCTTTTTTGGCATTGGAGATGAAAGAGATATTGGTTACATGCTCTTTGCATTTATCTCCTGGCCCAGACCATGCCATTTGAAGGAAGTTCTTACTGATGGCACTGTTTTCAAGAAGTTTCTGTCCCTGGCTAATGCTTGCCTCATGGTGGGGCACTGGCTATCTCATTTTAAGGAGTCAGTTTCTATGATTATTCCTAAGTCTAGTAAATCCTCCTACTTGACTCCCAAGTTGTTTAGACCAATTATTTTGCTTAATACACTCAGGAAGTTGATTGAGAAGATGCTCTTTACACATCTTCAGTTTGACAGCATCAAGTTTGGCATTTTTCACTCAAACCAGCTAGGCAGTATTTGGCAGAGGTCAACTGAGGATGCTGGTTTATTCCTTACTCACTTAGTTAAGGCTGGGTAGGCTAAAGATCTCAAGACAAGCATTGTTGTCTTTGACATTGCTCAGTTCTTCTTGTTTTTGAACCATGATATGCTCATGGTGATTTTGTTACAGCAGGGATTTCTGGTAAACATTTACCAGTTCTTTGCCTCTTATCTTGTGGGGAGGAAGACCAAATACCTTTGGAATTTCTTCTCTTCTGAGTACTATGATGCAGATGTGGGTGTTGGGCAGGGGTCTGCCCTCTTTTCTGTCCTCTCAGCTATATATCTTATGCCTGTGCTCAAGATTTTTGACTTACAAGTATTGCATTTAGAGTATGATGTTCTCTCATGTGGATGATGGCACTCTCATCACCCAGGCCAGGGAGCTGGCTGACAACCTTATATGTCTTCAGAGTGCATATGGGTTTATATTTGATTTGTTTGTGGCATTCAGGCTCATTCTTGAACATGACAAGTCCAAACTCTTTTATTTTTTGCATTGAAAGGGGGATGATAATCTGCTGATTGACCTAGAGTATGCCCTATATACAAAAGATACTCCTCTCCACCCCAAGCCATTCTGGCAGTATTTAGGATTTTATTTTGACAGACAGCTCACTTTTCAGGAGCATGTCCAGTATTATTCTACTAAAGCCATCTCTATAGTGCAAGCTATGGGGATGCTTGGGAATTTGCTTCAGGGTCTTTCTCCAAAGCAAAAGTGCTTGCTTTACAGATCATGTATAGTTTCTATTGCTATCTATGGCTTTTGTCTTTGGTGTCATGAGCTTCATCCTCATAAAGCTCATCTGGTCTCTCTTAACAAGATGCAGTGGCAGGTTGCAATCTGGATTACAGGTGTGTTTTGTATCTCTTCTATGAGTGGCATTGAGGTATTGGCAGGTCTTATCTCTATCCACTTACATCTTAAGAAGTTGAGGTCCTATACAGCATATCAGGTCCTCACTCTTTCACCTACATACTTAACTAACCAATTGCTCAGCATGAGGCAGTTTCTGGGCACTAATCCCCATTGGTATCATTTTACTAGGCTTGGCCACTCTGTTGAGAAGGTCAGGTCAGCTGTTGTTGACACTCTTAGGTATTATTCCATTCTAGTCACCCTGGAGACATTCAAGCCTGATGCTTCAGATACTCACCCAGATAAGTGTCTTATAGACCACTTTGGTGATCATATCTAAATTGTTGAGTTTGACTTAAAAGAGGAGGACATTAATGTCCAACAAGTATTAAATATGGAGCTTGAGAGAGCTATCATGCTTGAAAATTGCATTGTGGTGGCCACTGATGCTTCAGTGAGTCATAACAGAGCATTTCAGCCTATTTCAGCTGCTTGGGTTTGGGTAGGCAGGATACCAGTTAGACAGTCTTGTCAGGCCACTGGCAGAGTGATGGCTTCTGATATAGAGCTTCATGCCATTTGGATGAGGGTCTTTGCTGCATATGTGCAGAAGAGCGCTTGTTATGTTGTTTTGTTCACTGACCACCTGGCCTTAGCCAAGTGGGCAGTGGACCCCTCTGTTGGCAGTAGGCAGGCTTAGGCTCTGCTTGTCTGTCATTATCTGCAGAGGTGGCTGGAGGAGGATCTCTCTCACACTTTTGCATTTATACAGGTTCACTCCTCTTTGGAGTGGTCATTGCATCATACAGTCTATTGCTTTTTTTTTTTTTTTTT